>VWPU01005875.1:0-50284 GCA_013398955.1 Callaeas wilsoni
CCCGCGCGGCTGGAGCGGCGGCGGGGTCCGCCGGGGCGCTGTCCCCGCCCGCCGCCGCTTCCAAGTGGGTGCGGCTGAACGTGGGCGGCACGTACTTCGTGAGCACCCGGCAGACGCTGTGCCGGGAGCCCAAGTCTTTCCTGTGCCGTCTCTGCTGCCAGGACGGCCCCGAGCTCGGCTCCGACAAGGTGAGGCCGCGGCGGGGCCAGGGCCCCCCCTCCCCCACCGGCACAGCCCCTCCCTCAGCCGCCACCACGGCCGCCGGTGTCACCAGGGGGCCCAGACTTGTCCCACGGGCGGGGCGACACCCCCGGCTGCCGGTGTCCCCGAGCCTCCTGTGCGGCCCCGGGTGTGGATGGGCCCATCTCCCAGGGTTCTGGGGCATGTCACTCTGACACATCATCGGCTTGTCCCTCGTGTCCCACGGTCAGGGAGGTGGTGGCATCCCCAAGAACGGGACCCGGAGTCTGCCCTCGTGCCTGTGACACCCAGATGCCACACGTTCTGCTGCCTCCACCTCCCGTGGTGACACAACTCCGCTCAAGCAGCAACCCACCTTCCCGCAGTAGCTACAGCAGGGAGGGAAACTCCTAGAAAAAGGAATGTTACAATTTCTCACCCTGAGCATGTTTGTTGTTTTGCTTTTTTAATATATTTCACTTCGCTCTCATAAAAGATCATGATGCACATTCTTTGCATGGCTGGACAGTTTTGAAGTCACTGCAGCTTATCGTAAGGATTTTGCAAACAATTATTCTTGCAATTGCAGATTTTCCATAGGATCGGCTGTACAAGGTGTTGTAAATATGTTTTGAGTGGGTCAGCCAGAATTAGTCGGATCTGTTGCTGCTCCATTCAGAGTTTAATCACAAGATAAATCCTGGTTGTGATGGAAATATCAGTCAGCAGCATCAGTGAGGAGAGGAAACATTTCAGAGTGGGTTTGCATGGTTCCTTATTGCTTTAGAGTAGATTGGCAGAAAAAACAATGCTTTAAAGTCATTAAGAGAGGGATATGAGAGTTCTGCAGAGGGTTTCTCAGTGCTTCAAAGCTGCTCAAGAGACGCTTTTGGCTGTGAATTGTTGGTTATTTAATGCCAATAGTTGTATTGCCGGACACATGGCTGGAGTATTGCAATGTGTGTTTGCAGCAGAGGAAAGGGGAAAAACAATGAACTGTTTTGGCTGTCAGGCACCCTTCGGTAGAACTGGAGATCCCATTTTCCTCCAGAGCCTCCTAGTTAAACTACTCTGGAGAACAGACTTAGCAAGAACACAGATGCTGGGTTTTGGTTCTTACTGCAGTGAAAAAACCCTCCTAAGCCCAGCTTTTTTCTCTAGGTCCATAAACTGTGTGTACAAGTGCTTCATGTAAAGCATCTGCCAGTGTTACTGAGCTGCAACGTTTGTAGATCAGATACTGGAAAAGAAAAATGGTTTAAATGTAGCATCATTTGTACACTTCCCACAGGCAAATGAATCCAGGTTCTCAAAGACAAACTGTTCAATTTATTGTGTTAGATTGAAATTATTTTTTCCTGGTACCACTGAGCCATCCCTGTTTTGTTCTCAGGATGAGACGGGGGCCTATCTCATTGACAGAGACCCCACATACTTCGGTCCGATCCTGAACTACCTCCGGCACGGGAAGCTCATCATAAACAAGGAGCTTGCAGAGGAAGGTAAGAGAAAAGCACCAGGAAAGGCTGGAAGTGCTGTTTGATAGCACATCCAGGAGCCCTCACCAGAGACTGGTGTGAGGGTGTGAGTAAGTTTCCCAGGAGTGCTGTTAGTACTGTTAATTGCTCATTAACGGGGATTAAGTAATCCGATTCTGTGTCTTCCTGAAAGCAGAGGCTGCAGCTCACAGCACACCCTGTCACTGTTCTGCTGAGCCCAAGGTCTGTTACAGCCCATCTGCCCCTCATAGACCATGGTTCTCCCCAAACAGGCAACTCTGGGGACTTTCCCTTGATGGGGCTGGGTGAAGAAATAGACATTGTACCATGAGATTTCTGATAATCCCAGAGAAAGGGGAATAATCTTTCTTAAAGATCCTCTTGAGTCACAAAAGGAGGTGACAGCTAGTCAGGCATTTTCTCCTAGCCTGGGAGCAGGAGGTAGGTGGCACATTTGGGATTCTGACATTTGGGCTAGATTTGGAGTCAAGAGCAGGTGTTGCATCCTTGTGGCAGAATCACCTTCATTCTACCCGGTGCAAAGTAACAGAATTTGTGCTTTGGGTTCCTCTTCAGGGGTGCTGGAAGAGGCTGAGTTTTACAACATCGCGTCCCTTGTGCGGCTGGTGAAGGAGCGGATACGGGACAACGAGAACAGAACCTCTCAAGTAATGCACCTCTGGCTTACAGAGTCACTTCTGTGGCACAGAAGGACAAGCATGGCTGCAGACCCTTGCAGTAGCACTTCTTTGGTTCAGCAGTAATGGGAATAAATGCTGTTAGGTGGATGCAGGGCATGGCTAGGACTGAGTCTCTGGTATGGCTTTCTAAAGCACAGACGCTTACAGGAGAGGGGCCAGGAGCAGAAATGGGTGATTATAAAGCAAAACATACTGCTTTGGTAAAGCACAGCTCAAATTCTTCCTTCTCTAAACCGTTTCTTCCCTTTGTCTCTCTGTGGCATTTTTCCCGTTGATGCTCAGCTGATACCAGCACACCTAGTAGATTCAATTTCAGAAACACTTTCAAAAAGCAGCAAATGGGTTTGAAAGCTAAAGAAGTTTTGCTTTCGCTGTGGCTTGGACACCTAGAAAGCTTTTAAGAGAAGAGTGCCGGGCATATGGTTCTGTTTTGGAATCAGTGGGATGAAAAAGCCCTTAGAAAGCCTTTGGGGCTCTGACTTCCTAAGACAAGAGCAGGAGCAGGTTATTAATTTTCTAGAGTGATACTAGTACAGCAATTACTAAATTACTACAATTGTTCTCTGTGCTCCAGGGACCAGTGAAACATGTGTACAGAGTGCTGCAGTGCCAAGAGGAAGAGCTCACACAGATGGTGTCCACCATGTCCGATGGATGGAAATTTGAACAGGTACCATTACCAAAGAATGGCAGAATTCCTTTGAAAGCTGCATATGGAATAAGCAGAGTTGCCTGTTGAGTTGCACTTCACACTGCTCTGCTCTTCTGAATAAGTAGCCTGACCTGAGCAGCAATCCATTTGTGTCCAGTTACTGACAGGGGAGAGCAGAAGTCACTCAAGCTGCCAGAGAGATTTCATTTTCTCTCAGGACTTCTTGTCTCCTTGTCAAATCCCAGAGCAGTTCTTCCCTTCTCCTGCATTTCATCACATACACCAGGCCACAGTAAAACAGTTCTATCCAAGAAAATTACCAGAGCCGTGAAAAAAGACTGCACAATTTTCTTGGAACCTCAAAGCCACGACTGCTGCATTTGCTAAAGAGGCACTGGGTGACATGAGAACTTCCTGCAGATGTCTTTGCAATGCAGCTGGTTCCAGGGCTGGGTGTCACTGCAGTTGCATATGGCATTAGTTCCAGGTTTGGTTTCTGGAATCAAACACGGTTCTCTTATTTCTGAGAAGAGAGAACTGGAGCCAGCTGGTCTGTGTGCTATGTCATAGTAAGAAACTACAGAATAGGCTCTGTGGATTACAGCAGTGCCTTCCAAGTTAGTCCAGCTTCAGTACAAGTGGATGCTGTGGGAAACATGCTGACACGAAATGGGAAACATGATAGGAACAGGACTTCCCATCAGTTGTTCCTATGGATCTGTTCTGTAATGCCTAAAATGATCTCAGAAGGGAGAGGCGGCCAAAAACCTGCTCCTGTGAGGAAATAGTGAAACCTTGTGACCAAGAACCACTCCCTGCTCCATGGAAATGCAGTTCCCCAACACCCAGGTTTTGCTGTCCAACAGTCTACAGAATCTGCCTTTCACACATCCATATCTACACCCCCAAAACCTTGAGGCTACAGGCAGTGCCTTTCATGGGAACCTGCACCTTTAGATCTTTCCTAATCTTCCTTTTCAAATATATATTCCATAAATACTGGAGCTGACTCTTCTAAAATCTGTTAAGACATGGAAGTTAAGGTGCACGCTGCACATTAAAGTTTCCTGGATACACACAATTGGTAAGGGTCACAATGCTTTCTTCAGATGACTTGTATTTATTTTCTGGAAAGCAGAACTGAGTCGTAAATGACAAATTAGCTCTGCACTCCAGGATGTCCTTTTAATGTAATAATGATGAATGAGACAGATGGGATTTCTTGGATTGAGTCCAGACCCCCTCAACACAACAGTAATAGAATATAATCCCATTTACGCAGATACCAGACTCCATCTTGGCAGCATCCACATAACGGCAGTGTCTGTTTGCCACATGTCCCCAGTTAATCCAACATCTGCCTGGGGTAAAGGATTCCCATTTCCACATCAGTCACAAGGCAGGTTGAGAGCTGCGTTCAGCAAGGACCAGGCAATTTGCAATGCCTGCCCACATCTGAGTGAACTGGATATTATATATTGCACAATCTGTTTTCCCTTTTTCTACTCTCAGAAACTGGCTAATGTTCTGCTGTGTTCAGCATTAGTTTCAAGCTGGAATTCCTTCTCGGGGCTCCAGGTGCCACTAGAGGGCTGTGGAGCTGGGCTGTGTCCCTGCCTTACACGCACACACAGGAGGCTGCAGGGGACACTTCGTGCAGAACAGATCTCCCAGGACAGTCCTATCTCACAGCAGCTGTAGGAATAAAATCCAGACTTACTGATATAGTTACCTTGGCTGTCTCCTGTTGCACAGCTGATCAGCATTGGATCTTCCTATAACTACGGAAATGAAGACCAGGCAGAATTCCTCTGTGTTGTGTCCAGGGAGCTCAACAATTCTACCAATGGCATTGTCAAGGAGCCAAGCGAGAAGGCCAAGGTAAGGCACCTGCTCAGATGTATCAATTTGAATTCCACTAGGAAAGAAAAACCTTTCCTGCACCAAGCTGCAGCAGCAGTTCTGTGGATCAGCTTTCCCATAGCCTTCTCTATCATCCCTTCTTGGAAGATTTCATGATTCACTGCAGGACAAGAGCTAAGGTTCTTTGTGCACTTCAAATTAAGACCAAAATACTGAAGGAAAGAGTAACTTGAAGAAGAACAGAGTAGCAAGGACCTTTGAGGTTAGTCAGGTTTTGTGGTGGAAGGATGTTGCAGGGAGAAACAAGATTTTTGTTCTCTTTCAATCCTCCCCATCCCTGGAGGTGTTCAAGGCCAGGTTGGATGAGGCTCTGAGCAGCCTAGTCTAGTGGAAGGTGTCCTTGCCCATGGCAGAGGGGTGGAACAAGATAACCTTTAAGGTCACTTCCAAACCAAACCATTCTATGAATCCTCTTTTTTTTTCCACAGAGTAGAAACAAAAAGCAACATCCTTACCTCCTGGCAAGCAGCTGAGTACGATTTCTAGCGAGGAGGCTCACTCACCCTTAACCACCGTACCAGTTGTTGTGGTGGCATAAAAGCCCACAAGCTGTTCTCACATTAGTCCGTGTTTCCTTTCTCTGCAAAAAACAAGGACTCCAGACAGGAACTTTTGCATTTAAACTTGTCTGAGGTTTTCATAGAAGGTCTCTTCTGTTTCAGATTCTTCAGGAGCGAGGATCCCGGATGTAATTCAAGTGTCCACTCCATTAAACTCCCAGATGTCACAGGGCAGTCCAGCTGGGCAGAGCATCTCTCCGCAGAGCAACCCAGCCCTTGTACAATAACCAAGCTAATGCAAAGCAAAGCCAAGCCTGTCCTGCCAATGGCAAATAATTCTGGTCATAACCAAAGGCTTTTCTCTTACCCTGGAAACCGAGGAAGGAAAAGACTCTTCCAGTTGGATAGTCCTTTCCACAAGTATTTGTTTTATTTTCTTGGCCAGCGCTGTATTGAATTTTTCTGACAATGGCTGGGCCGGATTCCCAGTCTGAGCCTTTGTGAAGGTTGCTCAGGTCCTCAGGCCCTTGTAATCAATCCCACTTTCCACAGGCTGCTGTGGATGGGAACGTCCATATTTGAGCTGTGCCATTTCTTGCACCCAGGTCTGCCACCAGAAAAGTGCAGGGACCTTGCAGTGCTCCCCCCTTCTCCCCCAAATCCGAAGAACAGGGCTTTAAAAGGAGGAACAAAACAACCACTCCTAAAAGACCCACACAAACTTTTCCATCCTTGCTTTGTATTTGTTCCTTGTTCAATTCCTAAGAGCTGAGTTTAGATCTGAGAGGAGGGGAGTCGTGTGTCCATCTGACACAGGTCTCACTGGTAACACTATTACACATGGGCTCCTGGTATTTTCCAAAGCCCATTACTTTGCATGCATAAACAAAGAGGCCTGTGTTCACCCAAAATAGTGATAGAGTGATAGTCCTGTCCTTTACACGTCTCAACAGAGGAAGAGTGGTGACGTCTTCCCCTCCAGTACCCCGCCATGGCCATATCTTAGCCTGGTGCAAAGTCACAAGGTTTAGGGACTTGCTGCTGCCAGGTTCAGCTTTGCCTTGTTTGTCTCCAGCAGTGTGGGCTCTGTCTCCTTCCCTCTCACCAGGGAGGGCTTCAGGCAGAATTTCTTTTGTACTGTACCAAGCAGGTAGGTTTGTCTGACCCCATGAGATCTTTTGCGGAGGAGATCCCCTATTTACACGCAGTGATTTACCTGCAGCCTCCTCATGTCCCCACCTTTAAGAGATCACCTCAAATTACAGAGGGACATCACAGAGCTGGGGGGGGAGGGGGGTTGGTGAAAAGTTGCCAAACTATTGTAATGTTTCTTGTCCAAAGTGATGTGTCAACTTTTGTGACTTTTCTTTCCTTTTTTTTTTTTTGGAATGCCTTGGATGGATGTGCAAAATGTTCGTTTGTGCCTCTCTTGAATTCTAATCTTAGCCAAACTGCAGTCACTGGTTCCCCTCTGTTACTCTGTGCCACCCCTAACCAAGGGCATGTCCCTCCTAGTCTGGTAAATGGAATTTCATAGGAATTTGCTGCATGTTTTTCCCCTTTCATCCTGGCTTTGTTCTTTGTAGCCTGAGTGTCCTGGCACTTGGGTCATTTTCAGTCAAGTCCCAAACTGACATTACAGCAAAGCTTCAGAGATGCTGGAATTCAGACATTGACAAGCTCAGAGCAGATGTTTCTTAATAAGCTACCAGAAAATTCCTCACCTGAACTGAGGGGTTGGGCTCCTTTCTGGAGGGCTTCAGCTACCCATGTTCTCCTGAAAGTTTTGACACAGAATTAGGCAGGTTTCCCACTTAACCACTTGTTGCTGAGAGGGTCCTACCAACAGTCCAACAACCAGTTCAGCCATCAAGATGTGCAGCAAAGACACTGAGTGGCACCGCTGTGCCCTGCCTCTCTCCAGTCCTTCTGCACATCCTCTTGCCTGTCCTCTCCATCCTGCTTTGCCAGTGTACCTCCTCTGGTGGAGCCTTTGCCTCATTCTCAAGACAGACTGGTTAATTGTCTGTGCTAGATTAGTCCTGGTAACAACAGACTGTGCCAAACGTCTTTGAATTCACGTTGTGTCAGTGGCAGGCTGTTAAATCACAGCTGGCTTTCCATCACACTGAAAAACCCAGCTCTGCTTCCCTCCATCTGCCCTGTTTATAACGTGGTGAGCTGGTGTTGGTGCGATCAGACCACACACCTTGGCTGGGCCTGAACAACACTGTGATGTGTACAGATCTCCCTCCTCTGTCCGTATCCTGTAGCCTCAGCCACTGTGCTCACAGCTAAGAAATCAGGAAGCACATGTATGCAAGTTAGCAGCCTGAAAAACCCTTCAACACTCTCATTTGTCTTATTCCCCTTCCTCAGAGGAGGGAGTTTCTGGGAACTGGTCAAGAAATACCAAACTAAAGGCAACAGGAACTGGTCAGGCCGTGTTTGTCACTGATGCCAGCTGAGCACCTTGTTAAACCATGGAGCTCAAAGCAACACTGGCTGCAGAGGGAGACTCTGTCCAGTACAGCTCAAGTAGATAAGAAGTACAAACACTTCCCTGGCTTTTTTGTGTCACCAAATATGCCACACATGGTGAAGCCCACTGGGGGGTTGCCTGATGCAGTGATGCCATTGCTCTCCCCTCCGAGCCACAGGGAGCCTAAAAGTGACCATTAGCAGGTGAACGGCACAGCTGTTTAACAGAAAGATCAGAGTTGCATCTTTGTTTTCCCTTCTGTGCTGCTTTTGGCAGTGAGAAGGTGCCAGGGGACCCTGGACTCTTTGGGTTCCATTTCAGGGTCCTTTGAAGCTCAGCAGAACAAGTTTATGGTAGAAAACCAATCATTGGTACTGGATGCTCAAGGTTTTGGGTGATATTTAGGACCAGGCATGAAGTCCATCCAGAGCAGGTACATTCCCAGTGAAGGATTTCTCCTTCCCTGACTGTGCTAGGTCACCTTTAACCTGAGACAGGGCTGGTCTCAGCATTATGCACCAGTTGCATCTCTTCTGTGCTCAAACAGGGCTTTTCCTTCCATTGCCTTTCACTCAGTCACAGCTATATCAAAATTAATGCTGAATTAGGATGAAATTTGTCCCGTTCACTCTAAAATGCGTAGCATGTTGTGGTGAGTAGAGTAGGAGAGCAGGGGTAGATCTACTGGCTGTCCGAGAGTGCTTGTGCCTCTTGGGAAGGTTCACTTTAAAGCATTAATCCTGGGAATGAAGCATATGACACTCTGGTTTTTTAAAAAACTTTCCCAGTGGCCTAAATTGTTCCATTATGGCAAGACTGGAAATAACCTCTTGAAGTGTCTTTGTTTCTGCACATTTTTAAAAACTGATTTTTCTCAGGGGTGACTGAGTGGGCTGAGGCGAAGGGGGCCTGGTTGGCTGCGGGGCAGGGGCCGGAGCAGCCAGGCCATGGGCTCCTACCCGGAGGTTTTGTACAGTTTGTCACGTGTCAGTGCCCTTTGCTACTGTTTCTCTTTGTTTATTAAATGTGTTTGAATAACAGTTGAGATGCTGTGATTTTTTTTTTTTTTTGCAATAAAGATTCTGAAATGGGTTTGAAAAGTTTGAAGGGCAGTCTGCAGCCTGCTGCTTTGCCTGCACCACACAGATACTGCATTATGGGGGAAGAAATGTGCAGATTGGGCACTTGCTTCTGGCTTCAATTCACTTCTAACAATCATTTGCCAAAAGGAGAATCTAATGAGGTTCTGGAGTCCTAGGCTGCTTTCAGAGATAAAGGTACAACTTACAACTGAAGCTTGTTTCTGATGTTTTCTTCTATAAAATAATCTCAAATTCCACATTTATCCTCACCATTTCCACTGACAACCACAAGCAAGTAGAACACTAATACAACCACTAAGTGTGAGTAGCTAAAAAAGGAAGAGGATTTTTTTGTCAGCTGTCATTTGCTAAACCTCACTCGACACTGGACCACATGGAGGAAGGGTCTGACTGTTTCAGCTTTTGTGCTGCCAGAAGTTGGATGACATTGGAAATTTGGGCCCAACACAGTGAAAAGGAGGAGCAAGGACACAAGTGAAGAATGGGAAGTCTTGGATTGAGTTAATCCTTCTTTTGATTACAAGTGGCTGTTGCCTCCTGTGGCTACTCTGAAGGCTGTCTGTCTCCATCCTCACTGCCACAGGACCCTCAAAGCCACAGAGCAGGGATGGCCTGGCACATCTTCAAACCAGGGTTTAAAACCAGCACAGTGGAAGAGGATGAGACTCTCCCCACGTGGAAACCATGGCTGAGCTGAGTTACCACACAGCATGAGTTAAGACAGTATTTTCAAACCTCTTGACCCATCTCTCTCTCCCAGACCTGACTGCAGGTCTGCACCGCCAGTGAATTTGCCCAAAGCAAAGCCACACTTCAAGTGCCAGCAGAGTCTTGGGCAGAGGCGGAAACTGCAGGGCTGGCACTGCTGACACCACACACGTATTTTTTCACCAGGGAGGGCTTGTCAGCAGAAATTCAGGTTACAGCCAGCATTTCCATAATGCCATAACCTCCTTGCTACCCCACCTTAGGGCTGTCCCATAAGGCCACATTAGGTGGAAAAACCTTTGTGCAGGACCTTTAACCAGCTCCAGGTCTGCCAGGCAGGCAGTTCCTCTAACACAACACCATGTCAGCACACAGGAGGCACAAGCATCACTCAGTGGTTCCTACAGAAATCACAAGCTGGAGCTGCCAGGTCTTTGCACCATCTCTCACTTTCCCATCCAAGGCTGTGAAACACATTAACTCCTTTAAAAATTAATTTCTTTACTTGCTGCAGGAAACAGGTGATGCCTCAGCATTACCCAGCAACGAGAGGTTGTGCGAGATTGGCAGCATGTGTTAACTTACCCAAAATAAAAATGAACCCTGTACATCAGCTCTTAATGGGCCAGTCCTGCTGCTGTCAGGAGCCCAAAGCTTGGCTCTCCCTATTGTCAAACCCAGGCTGCTCTAGAGCTGCTGCAGCAGCAGCAGAAGGGAAAGGAGCATGGTTTGCAGCAGGACTGGCCTCAGCAGAGGGTTACAGCCCTGACTCTTGTCTGGGTTGATCAGAGCACCCCAGGCTGCCTCCAAAAGCTGTTGCCCCACGAAGGGACATCCCCAGGGACAAGCAGCTACTGTGAGTGAGGGGCTCTGTCCATGGGGCTGCACCACCACCAAGGCAGAAGGTGAATGGCACCGCAAAAACACCCAAAGGATTTAGTACCTGGCCATAGTAGGATTTGGTCCCTCCTACTCCCAGAGACAACTAAGGGGAAAAAATTCTCCAGGTGGCTTTACCAGGTGCTTGGGGGAAAGATGAGTAACAAAACATCACAGATTTTCTGATAGTCAGAGAAAAGTCAGTAGGTAGTGCATGCACCAAGCTATGGTAGAGGGACTTGAAAATCCCATCATCAGACTTTTCTGCGCTGAAAAGCACATAAAAGGAGCAATTCCACATCCTCCTCTGGAAAGAGAGGCTCAGGCTCTCTCTTGTCCCCCAGGCTGTGTCCAGGGCCCACCAGGCTCCCTGGGGCTAGTGCTCACCTCCACACAACACTCCCATTAGTCACCCCAGCTGGCAGCTCACCTTGCCCCTGACAGTTTTGCCTGGAACACAATTAATTAATTTGTTTTTCTGGCCTGCCTGCTCATGTCTGTGAACAAAGAGGAAACAGTAACTGACATTAAAGATAGGAAAGGGTTTTAGCAGTGTCAGGCACCTATCAGCATCCAACTGCTTGGCCTGGGGCTCCAGTAAAATGCAGTGGAAACTGCAGCTGCACTTCCCCTCCGCACATGTGGGAGGGTGAAATGCAGCGGTGCAGAGGTCCTGCTACAGCCATACTTGAATCTTGCACAACCCCTCCACACACTTTTCTGCTCTGCCTCAGGCTCTCACACACAGACGAAGGTCAATTCGTCACTTACCCACCCACCCTCACCTGGAAAAAAGTAATCAAGCCAGATCTCTCTGCAGACAGGAAGTCTGCAGATATTTTCAACTCAGCTTACTAACTTGTTTGGGGAACAAGGACCTTGGTCATGTCCTTCCACCTAGATCTGTTTTTGAGGCAGTTATTGAAGGTTTAACCCAACTTTCACATGGGTAAATAACTGCCACATACCCTCTTGCTTTCCAGGCTGGAGAAACATGTTGGTTACTCCAAACCACAGTAAAGAAAGAGCTGGAATGCCCTAGTAATTACCTTCAGATTGTGGTGTAACAGATGAGCAATAGCTTATCTCAAAAGATATTTGACCTTCTGGCAATATTTCCTATTAGAAGCCTCCATCCCTCCTAGGTGTTTCCCAGAATTCAGCAGATGGGAGTCTGACCCAAGTCCATCAGCAGTCTGAAGTGCACAGAGTCCTCAAGTTTCACGTTTCTCAAACAGTCCATCAGTGAGCTGAGAGCTCCACTGGTCTCTGTGTCACCAAGAAAATCCTTGAGCTCAGGGCCATCTGGGCAGCAGGTCCTTTAGCACAGCCAGGAAAACATGCACCAGTGATCCTGATGAATTCAAATGACAGTGGCTAAAAATGAGGAAAACCATTTGGGCAACCAAGCAAGGAGACAGGCCTTTAACCTGGGCCCTGAGTTCAAGATGTCTTAGAAAAGCAGGCAGATTAGACACTAAACGGATAGAAAATACCAAATACATGGTCACCTTCAACCTAATGTCCCAGTGCGTTTTTCTCTAGAATTTTAATACAAAGAAGCATGTAAAAAGTAAGAAGGAGAGGGTCATATTTGCCAAACCAAAGGGGATTTACCCATGAAACAAAGGCTCGAAGCCATGTTTTGCTGTTTCCATACTTCCCCACCCCGACAATATGACCCTAAGGTGCACAGGGACCTGCACTTCCCACTGGGATAAAGAGCTCCTGCCTCTCCTTTTCCAGAAATCACAAAACTGAACATTGTGATCCCTCTGGGTAGGGCAGGAAGAGCCTACGTGTCCGCACTAAGTTGCTGGATCTTCTCTCCTACCCTGCTGTGACCTCTAAGCATCACCTACACCGTCCTCAGAGCAGGACATCTTCCTTGGACAGGAGATCTGAGCAGGTCCTGGCTGGGATGGCAGAGCACCTGCTGAGAGCTAAAGAACCAAAGCTGAATAGCTAGAGCCCAAAAAGCAGCTAGCTTCCTAAAAACCGTGCTCCAAAATTTCTGGCTGAACTCCTTCAACACCCCATGACCTCGTCCACCTGCTCCACGGATCCAGCAGTCAGCCACAAAGAAACCCTTCTCTTGATCCTACTCCCACTGAGTCCCTTATTCCTCATTAATAAGCAAATTTAAATGGTAATTAAGAGTGGCTGAAGCTTGATCCTTCAGCCACTGCTCAGGATCAAAATGTCAATCTATGAAAGAGATGCCCTGCAGCAGGGTTAGACTGTACCCACAGCTGCATCACATCCCACTTCCCCCTTCCTCTGCCACATCCTCACCTGCTGCAGGAGTTTTCCTGCAGCTAATGACAAGGTAATTTCGTTTCTTGAAAAGCCTCATTTTCCCAGCAACACCCCCCTCCTCATCTTCCCAAATGCAGGCAATTGCTGGAAGAAAAGCACCAGCAGCTTCCAGATAGCCTCAGTAACCTCAGCCAGGTTCCTAGCAAGGACCTGCATCTGTTCAGATGCTCCATGCCACCATCGGTCCCTCTCTCTGCCCACTCCCAGGGCAGGCCAGGGCAGTGTGGCAAGTTAGGGTATCACACAGGATGAGCCAGAGCCACTTCCAAAGCCACCTCCAGCATGAGTTTATGCAATGTCTTCCTCAGACTCATCTCCAGATCCCCATTGCCTCAGGGAATGCTGCCCTTCTTGGGGCCACACCTTCTACACAAAGCACAGGCTCTGGGACAGCCAGGGACCGGGAGGATGGTGGCGGTCAGGAAGGCAAGGGCCAGCATGCACACAAACCATCTGCAGTCACCCACCAGCCAGAGATCCACCACCAGGGTAAAGAGCAGGGACAAGCCACATCTTGCTGAATTCCTGCAGGCCAGTGGGAGCTGTCAGTGCATGCTCTGGTGCCACATGCCTCCTCAGCTCCCATTTCCCATCTCCAGGTTAAGCCATGTCATCCCAGCACTGGCTAACGGCCGTCAAACCTAATCCCACAAAAGGAGGATTCCTCACCCGGTCTTACACCCACGCTGTCAGTAATGAATGAGCACAAAGCAGCCAGACAGACCCAAAGTCAACCCAGGAGAGCACAAAGCGGCAGTGAAACTGAGCAAAAAGCAGTCTGGGCAAGAATCTGGACTTAAATGCAGCTGGGGAACAAACAGGGTGGGGGGGGTGTGGGAGGAGGACACAGATTAGGCTGGTCAGGCTAATTAAGACCAATTAGTGCAGGCAGGACCCTGATCTCTTTTGCAGGCGGAGGATGTGGGAGTGATGCTATGGGAACTGCTTGGGAAACTCAGCATAAACCTGCACTTCCTCCATCCCTGGCACAGCACCATTTTCTCAGTACCAGCAGAGCTGGTCTGAAGGGGTTTTGCCAGGGTTGTTCAGATCCTGCCCCAGCCTCAGGAACCTGTTTTCAGGTGCTCTGAGACCTCGGTTTTTGTTGGGTCTGTCTATGTTCCAGGGATGGATCAGGGCAAGAGTTTAATTTGTGACTGAACCCGGGGCAGGAACAGCTCCCTGCCACAAAGCGCTCTTCAGTCCCATAGCTGAAATGTCACTTCATTTCCTTTGCTTTAGACAAAAAAACAAAACCCAAAACCAAACAACCCCCCACACTTCCTCTGCAAGAATCAATCTGCCAGAGGATTTGCTAATCTGGATCTCTGGAACAAATTCAACTGGTCTTTCTCAAGTGTAATTTGCAAGCTCTGAGGTGCTTGCACTTTGGCTTCCAGCCACAAGGAATCACAGAACCATTTGGGTTGGAAAATACCTTTAAGATTATTGAGTCCAACCATTAACCCAGCACTGCCAAGGCCACCAGTAAACCATGTCTCTAAGACATGGCCTGCCCCAAAGCTGCTGCTGAGGCTCCTAAGCACGGGGCTGGTTTACCAAGCCGTAAGGTGCTGGTAAGGACAGGGAGAGAGCAGGGGACTTGCAGCCACCTCCACCGTGCCCCAGGCACAGCCTGGCCCCTGAGGGCTGCAACCAACTGCTGACAAGTGACATCCAGCAGAGACAAGCCCAAAGCGCTGGGCGAGGCTGCACCACTTGGGCTGATGCTTTAATCAGAGCTAAATCTGGATTCTCTGCTGTCACCTCACTGGGTGACCTTGGAAAAGTCAGCTGGGATATAATATAAAGCTACATGGAAGAGGATGGCAAAGCAAGCCGCAGTCTTAGGACGAAAGGTACTTAAAAAGTCACTTATAAAGGTATTTACCAAGACAAGTGCTTGGCCTTCCTACCCTCAACAGACACTGAGTGACCCCAAAAAGCAGTTTAACACTCTGCTCAGTTTACAGTAAACATCTTGCTTCTGTATGTGCAGGTTATTTTATACATTCATAAAATATGTGTCCAGCACATACCAGGGCTAAGCTCGATGGCAGGAAGGTGCAAGAAACCCTCTTCTCCATTCCCATTCCTGCTCTCAAGCTGAAGGCATTGTCCAGTCTCTGAACACCCCTCCAAGCCCCATTTCTTAGAGCAGTGGTTCTGCCTCCCCCCAGCCACACTCCTGACTTCCCTTCAGGACCCTGTGGCTGGGTCTCCCTCCTCAGTGGCTCCAGAGGGAGCTGGAGAGAAGTGGGCTGCTCATCTCCCTGCAGAGGTGCCATCAGCTACAAGCTCTTATTGAAGACTATAAATATCATTATTTGCATAACATAAACCTGAATTTGTGAAACAGAAACCTCTTCTTTAGAGGTGAGCTACATAAATGCCCCAGGCCCTTGTGTGTCTTGGAATAAAGGCTCCCTGTCCTTGCAGGGAGCAGCCAGGAGCCCTCATGCCAGCAGCTGTTTGTCCCTCATTGGACCTGAGGGAAACTGAGGCACAGAAGAAGAAGGGAGAGTCTCTGTGTGAGCACTCCTGGTCTGCTGCCATAAACAACAGCTACCAGGGCTGCTCCACAACAGCTAGGGAAATCCAAGGTTGGCATGCTGATGTCTTGGGGATCACTGGAAGAAGAAACAACATTCAGACGTGAACAGGAGAGGATCAGTTTATCAGGGCAGACAGTGACTGCCAGAGAATGGCTGGAGAGAAAGACTGAAACAGGCAGTTGTTCCCTGTGTCCCATCCAGGGCACGCGTGTGTCCTCAGATGCTCCACAGGCTGGTAGAGAGAAGCATCTTTGCACTGCTCACCTGCTCCCAACAAAAGCACACAGTTTGCAGTAGGCACCCAGGTGTGGCTATTGCTGTGAACTCAATCCTATTCCCAATCCTACTAAAATGGGATGATCACGTGCGTGTGAAAATCTGCCTGTGTTTCGCAGGTGTCCCAGTCCTGTCACGTTCATTGCTCAACACCAGGAGCAGGTTGCCCGAGATTACCAAGCCCGTAGGAGCAGGACAACACACACCAGCCCTCCACTTTCACACCGTCCATCCTATCTGGATATACCTCGGAAGGGTTAATCCCAGGGTTTGCGGCGCTGCTGTTGCTCGGTGTGGCACAGCCGGCTAAGCCAGAGCTGGAACAAACTTGTTCCTTTACCTTTGTGCAAGGCAGGAGGCAGCGAGGAGGCAGCGAAGGAGGTCGTGTGGCGCCTGGCAGCACATCCCCGGCGTCCTTGCAGCGACTGTGCAGGTCGGGCTGCCCAGGGGAAAAGGTGTCCTGCAGCCAGGGGCAGAAGGTGGACGAAAGCCATGGGGTCTGCAGCCCCACTGCAGAGCCCTCTCCCGTAAGCAGGCGCCCAGGGAGATGTGAAGGGAGCCAGGAATCTGCTGGACAAACTCAAAAGTTGGACAGGGCAGCTGGGAACAGAGAAGAGCTGTGCTTCTGCCTTTTTTTGCAGGTTTGCTGTTGCCGGGGAGAGGTTTTAGGCTGTCATCCAGCTAATTCACACCACAGAGACAAGCACTTGAATTAGTTGCATTATCTGCGCCCAGCTAAAGTGGACAAAGGATTAAAGTGTGCTGAGCACCACCACCGTGATTTGCATCTCAGAGCCCCTTCCCACGGGCCCCCTCTGCTCCCAGCCCTTTTTTTTTTCCTTCGTCTTCTGGCTGTAAGCCAGTCAGCATAAGAGCCCTGTTTACAGAAATGATGCCTAGGTTAATATTGCAAAAGACTTCATCAAAGCCTGTAGTCGCTACTGAAGCAGAAGGGTCTGACCGTGGGCCATGAGCTGAGCGGGCTGCGCACACAGGGGATGAGCCGCAGCCACGCGGCGCTGCCCTTCGTTTGACCAGTTCTGGTCTCAGCCTGAGGTACGAAACTAACTTTCTGCCACCATGGCATATTTGAAATAATGAGCAAAATCAAACTATTATTCATCTCTAAAGCTGCACACAAAACCTAAATGCAGCTGTTGTTTTAGGGAAAAAAACACTATTTGAGTGCTAAGTAAATATTGTGCTGTACAGTGACCTTACGGGCACTTTTTCTGAGCTCATCCAGCTGCCAGAGATTATTATTTTATGCATGTTTATTCATGTGGAGAGGATGGGGAATGCTATTGCTATACATTTCGTGCTGTCAGTCTCAGGGAAATCCAAACAGATCTCTCAGAAGCAGCTCTAGATCTAGAGAGGTAAAGCAAAAGCCTATCTGCCATCACTGGATTCTAATTAATTAATGGCTTTTAAAATGTTTTTTCACCACCAGCACTTTGTAGGTAGGTGTAGCTTTCCTGAAAGGTTCACACTGAGCTCTGCTGTGACACGCAACCTTTATAGGTTTCTATTTTACTTGGCATTTGCAGTTTTTCCTCCTTGGCACAGGAACTGAGTGACCTTAGCAATTGCCATCAAGGGGACTCCATATGATGAAAGCAGGTGAAAGGGAAAATAAGGGCGGAACTAGGTAAAGCCAATTCATACCTCAGAGGAGGTGTGGTCCTGTCCTCTACCTGGCTGTGGTCACAGCCTTGTGAAATATAAAAGGAGAAGGCAGTGGTTTCTTAAGCAATCTGGTGCCAGGATCCTGTAGCCAAAAGGAAGGGAGGTGCTGGAAGAAATGCAGAGCAAGAAGTCAAGAGTATCAGCTGGGAAAGGTGCAGGACACACCGGTGCTCTGAGCCTCAGGAACACCATCAGCTCTTCCCTGAAGGCCTGTTCGCTGGGCTGAGGGTTGCATGGTAGCTGTACTCCCTTCCCCAGCAGGCTGGCTTAGAGGAGAACAGAGCTATCATGTCCCAAGGAGAAGCTGCAGGATGCGGCGCTGCCAAGCCCCAGGACCAGGGATGGGCATGGATGGTCCTGCTGGCTGCAGTGGTGCTGCAGGGGCTGACGCTGGGCTTCCCCTGCTGCATTGGCATCTTCTTCACGGACCTCCAGCATGAGTTCCAGGCCAGCAACAGCCAGACATCGTGGTTCCCGTCCATCATGGTGGCCGTGCTGCACGGAGGGGGTGAGTGACGGCAGGGAATGGCCTCCTCCACTTCCTGCCCTTGTGCTGCTGGTGGGGGGATGTAATGAGGATACTTTCAGCGTTTCATTAAGGCGGGTGGCGGAAGGGACTGCGAGGTCCAAGTAGAGTGGCTGTTAGGCAGTACACAGCATCTCCAAGCCACTTGGATCCCACAGTTCAAAGCTAAGTGTCCACAGATTCCATGCTCCCTTTTGTCACTCTCAGAGTCAGCCAAGACCCTTAGTCAAAGAAGGCACATCCCTTTCTCAGCCCAGTTTTTCCAGATCAGCAAGAACAGAGTTATTTCTCACAGAAGCTCTTTGAATAAGCCAGCATATAGTGCTGGAGCTCTCGTGCTTTCTTGGTTCATCTTGTCCACGAGAGCACATCTCCTTCCAAGTGCCACATGACAGCTCTGTTCTTTGTGGCTGAAGAGATGCCAAAAGCTGAGCTCCTCCAAGCTACCAGCTGAGGCAAAGCCTTAAAAGCAGCTCCTTGGGTGGTGGCACGGAGCACACACCCATGCAGGCATCAGGGTGGACGCGAGCAGGGCTGGATCAGTGCAGAATGTGGGTCAGGCAGCACCCTCCGGCTGCAGGGGTGGAAGGAGTGTTGAGCTCTGTGGATAGCGGAGTGAATCACTGGTGTTCCCCTCAAAATAAAATGTGGGAGCAGCACAGGACGGTGGTCCCAGATCCCACACACAGATGTGGGGATTCTTTTCTTTTTCTGCACAGAGAAAACCAAATCCCCAGCAGCTCGAGGACTTCCCAATGATTGGTCCCATACAAATCCTGTGCTTATTTGATAAACAGACAACCCAAACCCTACCAGGCAACAGAAGGAAAGTTCCCTGTGTTGCTCATGTGTCCAAGCTTCTCCCTGAGTTCATACCTGCTCCCTTCCAATGCTGGTGAAAGTTGACACTACATTATAAAAGAAAAAAAACCCAACCCCAGGGCCCTGAGTCACACTGATGTGAAGGCTGTGGCAGGTTCAGTCTGTCCCGTGCAGGACACGGCTGGCAGCCACCTGCATGGAATTCAGAGTTTGCACCTTAGCAGAAACAGTTGGGTCCAGAATATCAAGGTGCAGATGGAAAGAGATGTCGAGGGAAGTGACATCTAGGGGAGGAATCACCACTGAAAGTCAGCAGAAATAGAGCGGTATCCTTGGGAATTCAGAAGCTGTTGGGCATTCCTCATCCTGCCTTCCAGACCCTGTGATCCTTCTGTGATTAGTGGGAAGGATCCAGCTGGGACCTGCTGGCTCTGGGAAATGGTCTCAGAAGCAGCTTGGTCTCAAGCATGTCCAGGAAGGACAACTCCGGCAGTATCCACAAGAATGTCAATTATCCTGTCATCTTTAATGAGGTAACTGTTGCGTAGGAGGCTGGAACCACAGTAAAAGGTAATACAAAGACAGCCAATACGTAAATCCAAAAGTTATAAATTAGATAAGGAAAGAACAGCCTTGTGTTAATGATATTCACAAGAGAATTTGTCAGGGCACAGCCAGAGAGTTGTATTCTGCTTGCCAGTTATGTCTCCTCTTGCAGGGTGTTGCACAGGGGGAGCTTCTTCTTGTCCCCCAGTAGCACGAGGCAACAGTAACATAAACCAGAAGGAAAAAACAACAAAACAAACAGAGATCAAAGCCTCCCTCTCAGGCCAAGCACATACGGCTTTTGCCACAACTTCTGACCTCCTTTGCAGGGGGCCAGGCTCTGCTTGATTCAGGTTCTCCGGTTACATCCATCATGTCAGCACTTAAATCTTTCCCAAAATTGCATTCTGCTGTCACCAGCATCTCTTAGAGGTGCCGCTCTCTTTTCTTCACCTTTATTCTTTTTAATTCAGAGGAACTGAAGGGGAAAAAAAATTATTTGTTGCAAAAATTGGACGAGGAAGGGAAATGGGCAGAGCAGCCCGTTCTCAGACCAGTCAGTACTAGGAGAAGGTTCTATGCAGGAGAGCTATGGAAGGAAATGGGGAAGGGCACAGGGCAAACAATAGCTCATAACTCAGCCAATCATATCCTATTATAAGTGCTACGTTCCTAGGTAAAAGCCATTAACAATTATTTTGTTATAAGGTAATTTGAGAGCCCTCAGGGTCCTACATCTGTCTTCAAAAGGGGATTTCAGGCCCTTACAGGTTCCTGCTCCTAGATATCCTATGCACATGGAACACTCTGCACTAACTCATACAAATGCAGCACTTTTGTTGATATTATTCTTGCAAAAGAAAGCACAAAAGCCTCAGGCAAGTGAGAAATAACATTTGAAACCCAGACAACAAATGACCAGGAACTAATAATGAAAAACCCTTATGGTTTTTAAAGCCAATCTCATTATTTTGTAGTGTTCGATTTATGCCCTCTTGGGCTAGTTAAACAGCAGTGCCATCCTTAATGTCTTTAGCAGGAGAAAAAATAATCCAGTCACATTTGCTGGATACTTTTTCAAAGGCCAGTGAAGTCTGAGGTGAAAATCTCCCAAGCAGATCAAAATACAGACAGCTGCACTCCTAATTTTAATAATGTTCCACTGTTCACTTGACTGTGTGGATTTTATTTCAAACCAGACATTGATTTAAGTCACAAATATGTCACAAGTTATATTCCCTACACTGACTGACTCCTAATTCTGCAGTTTACAGTCATTTTGCATTTGCTTGCATAACCTTAAATGTTCAGAATTGGGGAAAAAGTTAATAAAAACTGGAGAACCTTGAGGATCCTCGAGAGAAAAGGAAAAGAAACTCTACCTTCAGATCCTCTTCTGCCAGAGCATGGAGAGAGAAGCACCTTCCCACTGGTGTCTGCAGGTGTGAACTAATCTTTCCTTGCCCCAAAATGAAGGATGTTAAATGTCATTAACAAACAAGTAATTTATCACAACCTCACGGAATTCACCAGAAGTCCATTTCCAAGGGTTTTAATGAAAATCCATCACATCCTACTTGATGGTCAAAATCCCAGCAGATCACAGACTTCCCCTCAGCCAACAAGCTGGCCAAGCACTTGAGAGGATCACGGAATATATTTTCCTGTCTCTCCCACTTCATTAAGCTGCTGGGACAACCCTCGGGGTCTCTAGACTACATCATTCGATAACTGCAGCAAGCCAGCAGGTACTTCCTTCCTCCCTAACTGCTTCCCTTTTCCTTCTCTGCGTCCAGGGCCCCTCTGCAGCATCCTGGTGAAGCGGTTTGGCTGCAGGTTTGTGGTGATGCTGGGCGGGCTGCTCAGCGGGCTAGGAATGGTGTCCAGCTCCTTCTGCAAGTCCATCAGCCAGCTGTACCTCACGGCTGGCCTCATCACCGGTACGTACTAGAGAGCAGGGAAACTCGGCTGCTGTGCTGGAGATGGGAAATGGGAGAGCCCTAACTAAGTGGTCACATTTTTCCACTCATCTGTGAAATAGGAGAACTCAACGGCCTCCCAGCACAGCAGGAATCCTATAGCCACTAGACTTGGCCCTCACACCCCTTTAGCACACACCTCACCCACTCAAGCTCGCTGGAAAGTGCTTCTCTCTGGAAAAGGCTACAGGTCTCCAGAGGGTAAAATGGAGAAAAAGGATGTCTGTTCTTTTTAGTAGCTTCGCAGCCTTTTGTCTTTCAAGAAGGGATGGGTTTTTGTTGTTTTTCCAATCTTGGAACATAATGTATTGAGATAATGTCCTTCCCAGGTTCCCTGGGCTTGTATTTCACCACTCCTAAACTGGGGGAGAATGGAGACATCTTTTTCTAACAAAAGACCGTGTTGGTTTTGAACAGAAGTAACAGATGGGAACTTTTCCTTTCCAAATATTTCTCCTATGTAACTGACATTCAACTCTTGGTTTTTAATAACACAGAGAAATTAATTCCTTATGCTGGGATCAATCCTGCTGGATCTTGCAAGTTAAGCAGTGGCCACTGCATAGAGAGAAAAACAAGCAACTCCCTGAGCCCTGATGAAAGCATCAGGAAAGCAGCACTGCTTGTTGCATGTGGTGTAAACTCAAAGTTTTAATGAACAATTCCATAACAACTTTAGAAATTGCAGTATGTCCCAGAAAAACGTCAGTTTAGATCAGTAAATTTACTATACCCAAGAACACAATAGTTTAATTTACACACAACATCCTTCTTCATCTCTGGTGTGGGGTGTCTGAGTATTCATCAGTCCCTGGGGGCTGTGTGGCCTGGCAGGTCAGAAAATGCTTCAGTAGTACGTGAAGTCATCTGTGGGTACACCCTGAATTTGGGCTCTTTTCACTCTTTAAGACAACAACGAAGGATCATTTACTCTTTTATTCTCACCTTTAGGTCTGGGATCATGTTTCAGCTTCCAGGCAGGAGTGACTGTGCTGGGCTACTACTTTGTACGGTGGCGAACACTGGCCAATGCCGTGGCCTCCACTGGCGTCTCCCTCGGTTTCACACTGTGGCCGCTGCTGTCTCAATACTTGCTGGATGAGATGGGTTGGAGAAACACCTTCCTCATCTTTGGAGGAATACTACTGAACTGCTGTGTTTGTGGAGCCATTATGAGACCCATTCAGCTGGCATCAGGGTCCCTTCCACAGTCTGCCAAGCCCAAAGAGGAGCCCGGGAGCAGAGCAGAAGAGGCACAGCTGTCCAATGGAGCATCTCCTCACCACCCCATGCTCCAGCAGCACACCAGAAGGACAAAATGCTTCCAGATGCTGCAGAAGTACCTGGCTTTTGACATCTTCTGTCAAAACAAAGGTTATCAGATCTACACTATTGGAGTGACCTGGATGATGATGGGGTTTGCCTTACCCCATGTGTACATTGTGCCGTATGCCATCCACAATGGGGTGGAGGAACGCAAGGCAGCCCTCCTCATTTCCATCATCGGGTTCATCAACATCTTCATCCGCCCTCTCACAGGGCTGCTCTCAGGACACAGAGTCTTCACAGGGAGACGCATCTACCTGTTCAGCCTGGCCGCGCTCCTCTGCGGGCTCAGCAATTTCATCTGCATCATTTCAGCTGAGTTCAGTGTGCTCATCCTCTACTGTGCCATCCTCAGCATAGCCATGAGTGGCATCGGGGCGCTCATCTTCCAGGTGCTGATGGATGTGGTAGAGATGGACAGGTTCTCCAGTGCTCTAGGGCTCTTCACCATCCTGGAGAGCATCACTCATCTCATCGGGCCCCCACTCACAGGTGAGAGAGGCTATGAAAGCAGGCTGGGGGAAAGGTGGTGGTTTGGAAACTGGTGACAAGTGTTTGGGAGCATCAAGAAGAGGAATTAGGGAGGTTCTAGACCCATGGTGTAGGTGAGTTATGCAAAGGGATCAATATAAAAGGTAGGATCAGAAAGGAATGATCAGCCTCTTCTGACAGCTGGAAAGTAATTTCTGCAGCTGCATCAAGAGCACACTGAAAAAATTACTCACTTGGTAAGTCATCTAATAGGTATGGGAGCAATGACAGCTTTTTTCCAGTGAGTGGCAAGAAGCAGACAGGATTTACTATGAACTTTTTGACCATTTTGCCAGTTTGCATTGTTTTATCCATGAAGTCTGAAGGAATTGTGAACATCCCACTAAACAAATTAATTGCATTCAGAATTATTACCAGTCCTACATTATTCAAAAGCCCCATAGTAAAAGCTTCTGTTCAATCTTCTTTCCAAGTTCTGGAGCATATTAATTTTTCCCTGGAGACAAGAAAGGAGCTAGTTATGACTCTCAGTCCAATAAATTATTCACAGTTCACACCAAATGCCACTAAGTGACCTGTCCATGACACACCTGCTCCTGCAGTACAGCAGTAAATTCAAAGGACTAACAAACAACAAATGTCAACCTGAGCATGTCAAGCTCAATTTATGCTTTAGTTCTCTTCTCTAGACAATGAATTGTGGCTACTCAGCAGGAAAATTATGTCTGGTTCGATCATGTGATGGTAACATGCACCATATTTCATGGTACTCCCTGGCATTAGCATGTCAGTCACTCTTCTCAAAGGAAAAAAAAAGTCCTTTCTTGGACATCTCTGACAGGAGCTGCAGATGGGCAAGACAAAGCACAGTAAAAGCAGCTCCTTTTCTGTTTGTAGTCCTAAAATCTGCTACGGAAAAGTACGCTGTGGAAAGAAACTTCACCAATCTTGACAGAAAAATACAAGCAAATAAACATTATTTCAGTATTTCCACACTGATAAGCAGCCTATGGAAGGCATCATGTATTTGGCCCAAGTAATCACTTTTCCACCTCTAATATTAGTGTTAAATTACTCCCTTGATATCTCATGCTTCTAAATGGTTTATACTGAGGTCACTTAATGTTAGTCATAATCTTGCTGTGCTGTGAATTTCCTTATCCCTCATTACACAGGATTAGAGACAAATGTTCAGTTTAGAGATCTTAGTATGTAAATTTCTGAGCTATTTCTCTATCTAGTTATTCTGTTTTCTGCCCTAGGATGTAATAGGATCACTCATTCCAAAAGCCACTGAGTGGCAGTGGCACAAGGGTCCTCTGCTGAGCAAACAAAATGAAGCAGCAGGTTGGGGAAAAATTACAATTTCCTTTCTTTCCTGATTTTTCTGTGTATTGAGAAATACTTTCTACAGAAGTATCACCTGACTTGTGACTACAAATAAAAAACTAAACAACCAGTAGAATCCAGAGAAGAGGAGAGAACTTAACTCATCAGAGAATGCTTGTCTTTTGTATATGGCAGTTTGCTGAATGATTCAGGTTTAACATTCATGTAAATGTATGCCTTTAGTGTGCCTCTTCTGTTTGGCTAAGCTATGGCTTCTATTTCAGGTCTCCTGGTAGACATAACCAGTGATTTCCACTACGTCTTTTACAACTCCAGCTTCTTCCTGATTTCAGCTGCGTTATTTATGGGGCTCAGCTTCTGTGCTCTGGAAAAAAAAAACAAATTGAGAGAGGCTTCCAAAGCATGTTTGGACAATCCCTCCAGATATCAATACAGTGAAACGTCAATGGAACCAAAGGCTGAATGTCAATCCCCTCCAGTAGTTGAGTACATCACGAGCATATGAAAATAAAGAAGGGCAAAAAAGAGCAACACAATGAAGTGGTCAGTACAAAGCAACACATGGCCCAACACTGATGGCAGATGAGAAAAAACCAGTCTGCTTTCCACAACTGTCATCTTCCTTTTGCACTTCCACTCCATAGGGCTGTGTCAGACTCCAAGACAGCGATCCAGACCATGGGCCCAGCCCAGAACCCAGCACCAGCCAAGGAGACGAAGCACAAAGAGATCTGAGGTCTCCTAAAGCAAACCATGAGATAACAGCCACGGGACCCAGCACCAGGAGACAAAAGCTGTGTCAGTTCAATTGGGTTAAGTCACCAGCTTCAAGAAGTCACTGGAATTTCACAAGCACGTTCCAGTTGGAAGTGCTGGATAATGTGTATTAATGGGTAGTTCTTCACAAAGAAGTATTGTTGCCTCATCTGAATATGCAGTTTTGGTGCACAGGCTTCCTGGTTGCTTCCCATGTTGAGGCTGGCAAGACAAACACTTTCCACAAGAAGTGTGTTATTATTTTCCACATCTCTAAATATTATACAAAAGCAGCTGCGTGGGTTGTAGAACTCAGACAATTCTCTAATAAGATAAACTGTTTTCTCCTATGAAGCATATACAGGAGTTCTTCATGCCAAGGACAGTTTCAAAGCCTCAAAATTCAACTCCAGAGCGTCAAAAAAAAAAAAACAAACCAAACCCACCCACCAAGCCTTGGAGTGCCAGCTTTGTAGAAGTACTGATATCTAAAGTGCTGTTTAATATATCATAAAAGAGGATTCATGGCTCATGTAAACACACTTCAGCATTAACTGAAACCCATTTGGGGCAGGGAGGGTGATATCAGGCCTAAGAATAAGGATATGCATCCTTTTATATGGCAAAATTCAAAGCAACTGTAGTTCCTCTTTGTGGAGATCAATTCAGCTCTTTAGTCTTAGACTTTTGAACCTAATTACACCAGCATTCTCATTATAGAGAACTTTGTACAAACATAACTTATATTTCTTACAAGCACAAGCAGAACTTACAAAGAAATCTGTGGGGAAAGCATACTGAGAAAAGCCAGTGTTGCTGACTTTCCATCCATAGAGCCTTGACTGTAAGTGGCTTTCTCTGCCACATTCCCAGCATTTAGGCTTGTCACTGCTCAGACGATGGCTGCAGCAGCCTCAGCATCAGCTCAAGATGCAAACTGTTCATATTCTGTATCATTCCAAATCCAACAGACATGGATAACAGCTCATGAAGCGTGTGGATGAAGATAACCCAACACATCAGAACAATCAAAAAGATGAAAGCACAAAATGGGAGTGAAATGGAAGAAGTAAGAGCTTTCAATGGAACTGCAGTGCCTGTCTAAGAACTTTTATATCAAACTCAATGCAGTGCTTATCTGGAGAACGGTCCTATCAGATTCCTAGTGACAACCCACAGTTTTCATTTGAGCTCCCCAGACAAAACAAACAAACCAATTTATAAAAACCATTCTGGATGAAACCACTGGAAAACTGACTCCAAGGTCTTTAGAGAGTACGATGGCTTCACAGCTGGCTTTTATGCAGAAGAGGCATCACCCCTTCAGAAGGATTCCTGCTCCCACAGCGCAGTATCTTCCCCAGTACTGCCCTGGGATTACGGACCCAGGAGGATTTGCATTTCCTGATCAAACCTGTACTTAAATAAGATGATTACTGGGAGATAAACATATCTAATCTCTCATTGCATGTGTTTATTAACTTATGTAATGCTTACATGGTCCATAACTATGAAGTAAACAGGGACTGGTGCTTCTCAGCTTATCAAAACAGACTGCTGTACATTCCTAGGAAAATGAGGGGACTTTCTCTCTCAAAAAAAGCATTGAAAAGGGATTAAGTCACAAATCTCTTCTAGCTATTGCAAATAAAGAGCTAAGAAGCTGAACAGATTGCCGTTTTCTCTGTGTGTAATTCTTAAATTTTAAATTCTGTTCACCTTTCTACATTCCCTTTCTATTTTCTTACGGAAATATGAGGTTATGTGGCCCCAGAACCTCCCACTACAAATGTCCTGGGCAAAACAGGCAAGATATGGTGTAAGCTACAACCCACCAAAATTTCTCACAGGAAACAAAGGTTAGGTGAAGGAGCAATGGAAGGCACCTCCTGCGTGGAGCCAATTGCTCCACCTGTAATGCTTTTGCCCTGGCTACTTCATAAAAAAGGAAATGTACAGGACAAAACCAAAAAGTCTTCACCAACTGAAGCTAACACAGAGATCAGCTCCTCCTACACCAAGGCAAAGATACCTGTTTTGATCATTTCTTGATTGTGCACAGCAATGCAAGATAATTTAGGGTGGAAAGCAAAGAGAGTGCTTTCCAGAACTGCTTTTAGATACTCCCAGACTCATGACTGGGGCCACTGGGATTTATTCACAGGCGCATGGAGAGGCTTCTGGGATGTAGAACAACCAATTCGCAAACCTGTTATTTTAACATTTCTCAACCTTGCTGACTGAAACCTTTCTAACAGAACTCAAGCCTGAAAACAGACTCGTCTCCCCTGGTTACTTTCCACAGACCCTTTAAAAGTAATCCATAACTCACAGGTTTGAAGCAAATCCTCAGCAGACAAGAAGTAACATTTTATACTGTGTCTCCACAGGTGAATAAGATGTCTGAGTTCCCATAACAGAGAAAACAAACCCCTCCTCTCCTTTCCACGGGTATCCTCTCCCACCTGTGTTTCCAACCTGAACTCCAAGCTGTCTTGAGCAGAAGCTCGGCAGAGGAGAACAGGAGAGTCCCGAGCATGCTACAGAATAATAAATACTCCCCCTCAGAGGGATCCCACAGGTGCAGCAACACTCAGTCCTTAGGAATCTTGGGGACCAGAAGGAAAAGAAAGCAATAAAAGTTCCCTTCATTAGTTTAAGGTCAGCCCTTTACACACAGCAACCACAGCCCCACTGAAGCGGTTTCTTTAACACCTGCAGACAGTGAAATAACCCTGGCTTTAATTTGGGACAAACACTAACAACTCAGCCAGGTTACAAATCTCTGGGAAACAGCAGAGCCACAAAAATTGACCAGAATTAAATGTTGCTTGCTCCCCATGTCCCCTTTTGCCCCTCCCCTGCTCCTTTTACCATTGAAGATACTCTGACTATTATTGCAAGATAAGCATTGTGGCAGGAAGCACCTTTCCTCACTGAAATTAAACCTTCACTGGGAAGTTCACACTGAAATATTACAAGGTCATGATCATTAAAAGCCTAAGATTCTCTACCAGGATAATACTTGGGAAAGTTTAATATTAATATTATTTATTTCTATTTAATAGCAATAAACCCCGAATAAAGGTTACAGCAATCTTACACACTCTAAGACACCTCAGAAGTGCAAAATCACTTAATTTAAGAGCTTGGCTTGCTGTTTGCATACATGGCTAGTAGCTATAAGAACAGAAACAACCACTAGAAATTAAAATTTCCTGAATTCTGGCTTCGATGTGCTATGGAAGTCACCAGAATAGCCCCTGGAGCTGTGACTACCCCGGCTAGACCAGCCCCTGCTCTGGGAACTGCTCTGGCAAATAGCAAGTGCTTGGAGCACTCAGACCATTAAACTAGACAACCAATATTGGGTGAGTAAATGCAGTTCTTACAAACAGAAGTAATTGCATTTTTCCTTTTTAAAAACAGTTCCCTCCCCCCTTATTAGTCAATCCCAGTAGTGCTCTGTTTGTACGGACTAGCTCCCTGTGTTTGCTTTCTCTGCTTCTGCTTTCCCACATTACTCATTCACCCTCTATTTAATGACAGACGAGGCTTTAAAGTATATCAACACTTACAAAGGCACACATTAGAAGAGATTTCTTAGTACAGTAGCAAAACATTCTAATGTAGACATAGTTTGTAGCACCTTTGCTGATCATTTTCAGATAGATACAGTCAAATATGCAGATAAAAATACATATCTATACATACATACATACCGATTACTGTTGATAATTATGCTAAGAGCTGAAGTTGCTAGCACTTAGCCTGCCTTAACCTTTTCTACCAGGTAGAAATAAATACCTTCCCTTTCATGTTCTCTGTCTTCCCACACCCTTACAACATTAAAATATTTAGCATTACTGCATTCAATGAGGCTTCTTTGCCCATCCTTCTATTTAATGTAGCCATGGGCAGATATTTCAGTGCCCCTAGCTGTGTGGGTCATCAGCCCAGCACTCATCACTGGTACCGTGTGGATCAGTCCATTACTAATTTGCTTGATACGAAAATCAGTTGTATTTGAGATAACACAAAAGACAACATGTTCTCACAGCCTGTTCCTTGCCTTATCCACAGAAGAACATCCATGCATGTAATTGCTTCAATAAAAGCAGTACAAATTTCTGCAGAGTCCACTCCCACAGTTTATGATCTTTATTAATCTTTACCTTGTATATTTACATGACATGAACCATAACTGAACCTTCTTGCAGCACGTAAAATTGCAGTGGTTTCACTGAGCTGTGTTAGTTCCAAGACAAGGGAATTGCTCCGGTCTGTGCCCAAACCATTGTACAACCAAGGTAGAATCACCTGCTGCTCTTTTAATTCACTCCTTGGCTTTGTTGCATTTTTATCCCAGATAATTTACCTCACTGTGCACATATTGTACCCTATTTTTACCTTTTCTCCCTCAGCTTTGTGAATTGCAATCCGGTTATTTAAAATGGAACTGATCCAGGAGCAGCACTACCACAAGGACAGCAGCATTGGGATGGAGCAGCAAACATATACAGAGGTGAAAATTCTTTAAGTAAGTAATCAGAGGGGAAAGGTCAGCTGCTTTGCAGAACAAAGCATTTAAACAGCAAAGCTCTGCCATATAGTGAGACAGCCAAATACCTCGACACAGGCTCAGTTATTTTTATCTATTTTATATATTTTGGTCTATATTATGTATATTTATATACATAATATATAATTGTATATACTATATTTAGGGAGCGAGAGGAAGCGGATCCACCACCGCTCCTCCTCAGAGGAGTGGACGCGCCCCCCCGCCCACAAAATGGCGGCCGCCCCGCCCCCCGCGGGGAGACGCTGCCGCCGTGTCCCGCCCCCAAGATGGCGGCGGCCGGGCAGTTGGTGCCACGCTGAGGCGGCCGGCTTCTCCCTCGGCACACCCGGTCCCTGAGCCGACGCTGCCCGGGGGAACGGGCAACCCGGTGCGGTGTCCCCCGATGGAACTGGGTCGGCTGGAGTACCTGCAGGCGCTCGTCACCGAGTTCCAGGTGACGGACAGCACAGGTAACAAATGCCGCTGCTCGCTCGCCCTCTGCGCGTCGAGCGTTTCCTCACTCACCCGACCCTTTTCCATTGCAGAGGCCAAGGAGCAGGTGCTGGCGAACCTGGCCAACTTCGCCTACGATCCCAGCAACTACGAGTACCTCCGGCAGCTCCAGGTGCTGGACCTGTTCCTCGATATGCTCACCGAGGACAACGACACCCTCGTGGAGTTTGCCATGGGTAAGGGCTGCCCCGAGCACCCTCAGCTGTCACCTGGGCAGGGGACACCGGACCCCGCGCTCGGTTTGGTCGTTAATCCGCCCCAAATTCACACGGGGCTCCAAAAACAAACCCACACTGTGCTCATAAAGACTCATTTAGTGCAGGATGGGAGAGAAGTCAGAGGCAGGCATGACCCTCCATGTCCTTACAGAGCTTAATGAAGACACTATTTGGAAAGGATTTTGGGGTTTTTTTCCCCCTAAACACTACCTGATTAACTTTTTACTGAACTCTCTCCTATAGAGCAGCAGTCATTAATACATAGATTTTGCCAGGTACGTTGCACAGATCCATGTAACCATTCTGCTACTGGCAACTGGTCTTCTAGAATACTTATGTGACATTTTTTAGTAAATCCTCTGAGGAACTGCCTTACCGCGATTTTTTGTCGTCTGAACATAAGCTAAGGGGTCAGATTCTGTGAGTGGTCCTATGAGATGATACCAAACGTATTTGATTTTTAAGGTTTGTGACTGCATCTCAAAGTTTCAAGTTTCAAACATTCTGTGCTTCTTGGCTACTAACTCTGTTATCTCCGTTCCCTAGCTTTCTATAGCAGCTGCAGTAAACTGCTGGCTTGTGTCTTCCATTAGGGATGAATGAGCATTCCTGGCACCGTTCTGTGGAAGCAGTTATGTGCAGCAGTAACAGTGCCCTCTCGTGACACGCAGGAGGAGTGTGCTGGTGGAAAATCTTTGGCAAGAATAAAAAAGCATGGCCTAGGGAACCATTAAGAATTTTCCATCCGTACATAAGCTCTGGATGTTAGAAACAGGATGAGCGGTGAATCTGCATCACCTCAGAGACTTTTCTCTTGCCGCTCCAGGTGGTCTTTGCAACCTGTGCTTGGATAAGACAAACAAAGAGTACATCCTGGAGGCCAACGGGGTGGAGCCCATCATCAACTGCCTGTCCAGCTCCAATGAGGAGACCGTGGTGTCGGCCGTGACCACGCTGATGTTCCTGACGACGCCGCGGTCACACGTGCAGACCACGGCGCTGCCCGTGGTGGAGTGCATGCTCCGCTTCTCGCTCTCGGCCAACACGCGCCTCAGCAACCTGGCGTCCATCTTCCTGCAGGATTACTGCAGCCCTCCGCAGGTGGAGGAGGCCAGGAACCTCAGCAAGCACACAGCAGTGGGGATTCCTCTGCCCAAGGACTGAGCGGGGCTGCGGAGAGGGGAACCTCCCGCTGTTCTTGCTTTCTGCTCAGCAGGTCAAGAGCAGCATTGAAGAGGGGAGCTGGTCTCGCCGGTGCTGGGGTTTAGTTAACAAAGAGGATGGAACAGCACTACTATGGCAGCTGGGCCAAGCACACAGCTAAGCCTGCAAGCAAATATTTAAAATAAAGCAGGTCATGGCTGCACATTGGAGAGTACTTTGCTAAGTGCAGCTGAGCACCCAGCTTGCACAAATAACCCTTCCCAGCAAGGAGGAATGTTCTGCTCAGGTGACTGGGCAGAATTATATCCACTCCGGCTCCTGGGTAGTTGTGCTGCTGCTCTCCCCTTCAGTGTCAGTGACAAGTGTCAACTCAAGTGTCTGAAATGTCACAGAAATTTATTCCTCCTGCAGAGAAAGGAGTTTCCCTGCCCTGGCAGTGCACAGTCTCTCCATCCCTGTGGCACTAGTTATGCCATCCTCTAATGGCACAGGCAGCCAGCTAGGGAACCACTGCATAGGGCAGGCTGTAGCTACCCTATAAATGAGGAAGTGGTAAGTTTTTCTTTCATTACCACTAGTGAGAAAAGTGAAGTTTAAAAAAAAGAAAAGGGCTTATGGCAGTCTGGCTCATGAGAACAGCTGTCTTGTAAAAGCTTCTCTTAATAAAACATTAACTTAAATGCTGTGTAATCAGTTCTGTGTGAGCTCATGAATATTTTTCTCCAGCACTTGCAGTCTTTGCCCACTCTTACTCAAGCACACAGGCCAAGAAATCGAAGCCAGCCTAGTCTCTTTTCATTATCAGCCAATGAGGCAAGAGAAAACCAAGAGCTCGGGTGGCTAAATACATAAAATTTAGAAGGTTTGACTGTTGAGCCCAGTGCTCCCTGACAGACACCCACAGTGGATCTGCTCATGTTTCAGAGCCTTCCTTCTTCCTCTTTTTGCCTCCCCTCTGCCCCTAGATGGCACAAACCAAACAGGAGTGAGGTTAATCACACACAAAAACTCAACCACAGCTGCTTGTAGTTTATAGTTCCTCTTCTCCAACAGCAAACATCCAAAATGCTACAGAGTTTAACTGAGTGCAGAGCGATCTTCCAGAAACCCAGAGCACTGTGTCTGACAGGAGCAGCTCATTTCTTACTATGGCTGACCCCCACAGTGACAGTGCCTCCTGGGCATGGCAGGGGAAGGGCTGGTTGTTCCCTGGCCGTGGGAAGAGCGCAGCATCCCCTTCCTGCACTACTGCTGGCGCTTGCTTTCCAGGATGGCCTTCCAGTTGTCGGCCCAGGAGTGCAGGCGCCGGCGCGGGGCCGGCAGCTGGACGTGCCTGTTGTGGCAGCAGGTGAACAGGATGTGCTCCCAGCTCGGGTTCGGCTCCGCGCCTGTGGGAAGGGGGGAAAAGCTGGAATCAGCTGAGGGGTGGCTCCCCAGCCAGCAGCCAGCCATGGAAACGCTGTTCAAACCTTGGATGGTGTCCTTGTCATCAAACAGCAGGTCAGCAGCCACCACGGTCTTGTCTCGGGTCAGAATAATCCGCTCCACAAACTCAGGTCCTAAGTGTTTCTCTACCCACTTATACTGCAGAGACAAGCAATAGGAGAAAATCCCACTGTGCTCTGTTTGCACATCACTCATGTCAGACCAGCCCTAACAGAGCAATTTTTTCCCCCCATAAACCTTCATCTGTGTCTAGGAATCCCCACATGGAGACTGGCTGTGGCCCAGGATGCTGATTAAACCTGTTTGTGACAGCCTTCACTCAGCAGTGCCCTGGCTGTGCCCAGCTGTTGAGCTTGTGAGAAGCACTGGCTGCTTGCCCAGAGCACATGGTTTGTACCCATCTAAGTCATTCCAGTGACCAAAGTCCCCCTTCCATTCTTGTGCCATGGGCAAAAAGGATTTATTCCAACACTACAGCCTCCTCAAGACAGCACTGGCCTCTTTTGGGACACCTCAGGCTCCAGATTTAGACTGAAGTAAGTTTTGTTGGTTGATGGCTCTCCAGTGTGGAATCCCCTGGGAATACCCCATCACTGTGGGCCACACAACAGTTCCTTTGCTGTCACCTGCTGACACAGCTGGTCCCAGCCCAGCTCCAAGAGCCCAGGGCTCACATGCTCCACAGTAATTCTGGCACCATGTGGCATTTGGAGATTCCCTGTCCCAAGTTACTGCTGTGTGTGTGGGAAGCTGTCCCTCAGATAGGCATTGAGGGAGGCCTGGCAGCTGAAGCAGCTACTGTGTTTAGAAAGGGGTGGCTCCAACTTGGGTAGTATGAAACAGCGAGGCCTTGCAAAAGCAGCATTAAACCAAATAAAAACAATTCTCTCTCACCTTTTCCACAATGCAGTGCTCGTATTTCTGGAGAGGGCTCGTGCAAATGAAGACTTCAGTGCTGAAAAGAAACAGCCTTTGTTAGCAGTTGGGGGAAGGTGTGTAAAGTCCTGGGAAAGCGCTGCAGGGTGCAAAGTGTCCTTACTCCTCCATGTGGAGCATCTCCTGCACAGCTTCCAGGGCTCCTGGAATTGGATCCAAGTCTAGGAAGAAGCCAGGCGACTCATAGACACTGGCTACCTTGGCCTGCAGGAGACAGAGGACGATGAGCAGTGGCTGTGCTCCGTCACAGCACTCTCCAGTCATCCCCTGTGTAACAGCCTGGTGCTTACCCCCAGGAGTGAATTATAAAATTTCTCACCTTTGGGTACTGGGAAAGGTCCAGCTTGGGCAGACAAGGAGAAGTCACTTTCTGGTGGCTCATGAGGAGGCAGAGCTGCCCCTGGCCCGGCTTTGCTCCCACAGCCAGCCCTGACCCACTGGAGTCTCTGGGGGGGCTGAGGGAGGCAGAGCTCCCACCCCACCCCTTCCCAGCAGGTCTCTTTCAACTGACTCTGGTGAAAACCAAAGGAACAAGTTGGAGGCTTCTCCTCCTCTGTCACATTTGGCTGAGATTTGCTGCGGGCTCAGGAATTCACTGGGGATGGGTGGGCAGACACAGGCACTGCCCATCAGCCCCCTTTTCCTTCAGAGCAAAGAGGCTACGGCGGTGACGGTGTCAATGCCAGGCCAGCACAGCCACACACCTGGGGGGAATCCCTTCAGCAAGAGGGAACATTGAGAGCGCTGGGAAAGCTCTGTGTCTTTGCTGCTTTTTACGATTTTTCAATCACTCACTTAAAACATTGTTGAAGGAGCAGGCCTTGGCTCCAGCCTGGATAGAGCTGTTCCCCTGAGGTAAGGGGCTGGTGCAAAGTCTGCTCCAAAGAGTCCGAGACTGCAGCAGGAAGTTCAGAGGTGATCCCTGTGCTTCCCCAAGAACCTTTGGCTCTGTAAGGTGACCTGTGTACCCCATGAGCCCTATGTGGGCTGGGTTTGGGGGTGCTGTGAGACACGGCTGCCTCACCTGGCTCAGCACTGGGCTGAGCTCTGCAATTAAGGGCTTTATCCCTTTTGTGTCTGCACCTGCTCTCCGTGTAAACCCACCTTCCATGCAGGCAGGTGGGATGCCACATGAACCAGAGAGGAAATTAATGATAAACAAGTGGTGAAGGAGGTTAGCTCTAAAGGTAGAATCATTTTTAAGAGAGTGTAAATAGGAAAGAAACAAGATTACTGGAGGAGCAATGTTATCCCAGGCTAATGCAGCCAAAAATGGGACAAAAAGGTATTTAATATGATACAGTACAGTGGTGTCTTTAATCTCTGAAAGGAAGAGCAGTATTTCCAAGGCAATTTCCAGGTAGGACTGTCCTTCCAGTCGTTTTTCTTTTTAATTTACTGGTAAGACATTTTCACACCTTTTATTATTAGGAAATTTACTGGTTTGAATCCAGCTCTGGTTAGTTAATTTTAAGGATTGCTTCCAGGTGACTGTTCAGTGGCCTGTGTTAAATGAGAATGTTTCAGAGCAGGTCACAGCTGATGTGTTTTCCCCTTCCTTATCCCACATCCCACCATGGCAAAGGACCCACAGCAGCACCGAGGGCTGAGGCCCCTTCCACACCTAAGTTTCACCTTCAGACAGAGAGGTTAAGCTTCCAATATCTCTTTACCCTGAGACACACGAATCTTAACTTCCTTGGGGTCACATAGTGAACTTCAGAGGTGTCAAAGCAGCATTTTTCCACAAGCATTAAAGTCGTACATTCCCATGCCACTGAACAGTTGGGAAAAGTTAATTTTTGTTTAGTATTCTTCAAAGGCAGGCTGCAGCCTTTGCTGAGAAGAGTCCAGCTCTTTAGAGTCCAGCTGAAGGTCTCCTTGCTCTATATCACCAGTGGAACATCAACAAAAACCCATTTCAATTAAGAAGCAGTGAAGAGGAGTCAGCATTAAACCAGACTCCCAGATCCTGAAGCTCACTCAGTTATCACCACCTACAAATACTTATAAATCAACGGCCAGAAAGTTGGAAGCACTGCCTGATTTCACACACAATCAGAAGAGGTTAAGGAGCCTGTCTAGGTGCAGACATGGCAATGAGATCTGCCCAGATCTCTGTTTCCGTGCAAAGCCTCCCTGATCCCAGCAACAATTCCCTGGAGCTCTTCCCAAGGAGATTGAATTACAGACTTAGGGCTCGTGTCTGAAAGCTCTTTTATCCTACAGCAAGACATCAGAAACTGGCAAGTTTCCACCACATCACAAAAAAGTCTGGCTTTGTTGGAGAAAGAAATTTGATTTGATGACTCTTGGAACCAAAAGCCATTTCCTCTCATAACAAAATGACTAGAAAAAGAAAGTAAAACTATTTTCTTTCCTGATTTTCATGCAACCAATGCTGAACGTTTCCTTTTAGCTTCCATTAGGAAGATAACAATTTGGATACAAAACTGGAAGGACTACATCTGTCCCTAAGCTTTCTCATTCGCAGGACTTAAAAATAATTCTAGAAATTTTTTCCACTGGTGGGGATGTTGAATCCTTTTTTTGAAACTGTCTGGGGCCAGGAAGCATGGGGATAAATCCCCACCAACAAAATGGCCACACAAAGGAGGGCAGGTAGGCAAGGGCAGTGAAAAAACCTTGAACAAAATAAAATTGATTAGAAGTCATTCTAAATAAAAGGGATTTACAGTGTGAAATTAATGATCAACTTGCAATCAAAACAGAAACAGAAACGTAGTAATGGCTCAAGTTTCAAGAGGCAGCTGCTCAGCACCAACTAAGCACGAACACCACATGAACCACCATGACCACAGCATAACTCATCACCACAGCACTTCCCAGCCCTTGTCACGAGAATATCCCACACCCTGGAAGGTCATGGACAGACACGCCTGCCACAAAGAGCCTGGAGTCCAGCTGACCCCCTGGAGTCCAGCTGACCCCCTCTTTTCAGCACTGACGAACTGCAGGCTGTTTCCTGCATGGACACGTGCCCCACAAACTGCCCTGTGTGGGCTGCTGGTTCCTGCCAAAGCTTTCCCCGCGGCTGGGTCAAGGAGAGACTTTCCACAGGGATTCTCCTGTCCCACAGACACTGTACAGCCATAGCAGAACAAACAAGGGCTCTGTTTTTAAACTAATGTATGGCATTCACATAAAACCCAAAGGAGCCTCAAATCTTTAAAACTGTAACTTTATTGTTCTGCCAAACATACATAAACCAGCCCAAAGCTCCAGAGATTACTGAAGGAGACAGACACACAGCATAGCTCCATAAAGCTAATTTCCTTAGGAAGTCAGGCTAGAACAGCAAGATAAGAGCTTTCTGCCACTGCTGGTGTGCGTGGGATTCAAACCAGTTAGCTGGTTATTTCATTGCCACACCTAAGGTCTGAGGAGGAACAGGATGAGCGTGAACCAAATTAGGGAATGGGGATTCCAGAAATAGAACAAAGCACAATTTTCTTATAGATCAGATTGTAGACCTCTCAAAAAAGAAAAAAATAAAAAGTCATGACCCCTTAAATTACCTGCAACTTTTTTTGTCCATGGGATTCATTTAAGGAATACTCATTTAAACAAAAAATCATGTTTGTTTATGCAATGTAATAGCCAAATTGATGTCTACTGACTATATTTACAGGTTTCCGGTTCTAGGAACTTTTGACCATCAACAGTCATCGACCAGAACTCCGGAAGATTGGAGCCTGTGGAAATGCTGACTGGATCCAGCACTTCTGCCCCTTACTCTGATGCAGGAGCCTTTACCTCACTATGGAACCGGAGTGAAATGAATGTGAATTGTCATTTCTTAGCAGTAAAAAACCCCCAGGCTCCGTACAGGATCTTAAAATGAGCAATGAACTTCTCCGGGAAAGTGTTCAGCACAGCCTGGATCAGCATTTGTTCCATTTCCTTACAGAGTCCTCGACTGTCCTGTGGTGACCAGAAGGAATGGTGAAGTCTGGATTCACAGTATGTCTAATTTTGTTTCATGTAGCCTTAATTGGTGTAGTGATAATCAGTGACTTCTTCCAGGAGGATAACCAGCCCTTTACAGAGCAATGTGTGTGTGGGAATTCTGTCATGAAACCGTTCACTGAACCATCTTCAGCTTGCTCTTTACCTACTCATGTTCTTGCTTTTGCTGTGCAGCAGAACAATAACTTACCCAAAGCTGCCTGAGAACTCTGCATATGCTCACACGGCTCCACAGCAGGACAAGAACTACAGATGTTATATCTGGGTTTGTACAGAATGAAATCCTGTATCCATATTCCCTCTGCATGCCCTGACAAGCTGAGTGCACAGCAGGTAAGAGATCAGGAACAGCCAGAGACAGCTGGTGGAACACCCTCTGTCCATGCAAACTGCTGCCATTTTTAATGTTTGCTAATGGCTAAATGAGTAACAGAGAGGTTTGCAAGGCAAAATTACAAATACAGTAAATCCAGACTTCACCCTTCCTTCTGGTCACCACAGGACAGTCGAGGACTCTGTAAGGAAATGGAACAAATGCTGATCCAGGCTGTGCTGAACACTTTCCCGGAGAAGTTCATTGCTCATTTTAAGATCCTGTACGGAGCCTGGGGGTTTTTTACTGCTAAGAAATGACAATTTCATTTCCCTCCTGTCCTAGAGAGATGTACAGGCTCCTGCCACTGGCTGATAGACAGGAGTATGAATCCAGTCAGCATTTCCACTGGCTCCAAACTGCCAGAGCTCTGATCAATGACTACTGATGGTCAAAAGTTCCTGGAACTAGGAACCTGTAAATATAGTGAGTAGGCATGAATTTGGTTATTATCTTACATAAACAAATATGACTTCTTGTTTAAGTGAGTATTCCTTAAACGAATCCCATTTAGGTATACATGGACCAAAAAACCTGCAGGTAATTTAAGGGGTTTTTAAAAAACACCGGTCCCACGCTGAGCTTTGCACAGCCCGGCAGGCAGGGAGAGGTTTCCCAGCGGGGTGGGGAGGGTGTGTTGGTCCCGCAGCCGCACTCACCGCCAGGTCCTCCCGCAGGCTGCGGTACTGCTCCCGCACCGAGAAGCCCCTGCGCTCCGCCAGCTCCACGCGCGGCTCCGCCGGGAAGCGGGCGCGGAATTCCCGCAGCACCGCGCCCTCGAAGTCGGCCAGGACCCCGTCCATGTCCACCAGCACCCGCAGCGGCGCGGCCGCGCTGCCCATCGCGATCCCGGATCCCGGCTCGCCGCTCCCGACACACGCGGGCGCAGCGCCCCCGGCTCCGGCACACGCGAGAGCGCTCATGCATATGTATTAGTACATGAATATGCATGACGGGGCGGGGCGGCGCGCCTCGACTGCAGCCCCGCGTGGGAACGGGGGTGGGCTCCAGCAGGAACAGAGGAAAAGCCCACAAAAGCCGCCCCCCGGCACCCCTGGGGACCCCGCAGTGGCCGGGATGCGGCTGCCTCGTCTCCCCCCGAGGAGAAAGAAGCACAAGTGGAGCCTCAGCAGCCATCAAGGAGCATTAACAGCCCCCTGGCTACGGGGCTTGCAAAGGAAATATTCATATGGGTTATTCCCCGTGCTCTCTGTGCAGTCGGGGCAGGGCATGGTGCACATCAGCTACAGGGACCCCCCCGGATGGAGGAGAGGAGGATCGCGTCAGAGCAAATCCAGTTCGGTAGGTTCAGCACCCCAGGGCAGGGCTCCTCCAGCAGTGATCTGGAAAGCCAGGCTGCTTTCAGGCACCGGTTCTTCCAGAAGGGTGGAAAAGGCACCAGGAGACACAGCAGCTCCGTACAGATCCTCTGCTGTGGCTTATTGGGCAGCAGAGCCCTTCCAGGACAGCAAAGAACTTCATGGTTTGGTCTCAATTCCACACCCTCCCTTTTAAGGGTCCTTTTTTTTTCTTTTTTAGTGAGGAAAATAAACTTTTCTCAGTTTTCTTGAGAAAAAACAGTATTTTGGATAAAACAGATTATATGTATCAAGCCATATTCCACAGTTCTCTGATCCAGAAGTCAGATTCTCTCTTCAGGGGAAGATAGCACATGGTGGTGACCTCAAGCCAGGTGTAAGAACTCTTCTCTGTTAGAACAGGGCAGGTTGGCTGAGACAAGGACAACTAAGAACAAAGCGAAACCAAACCTATGAAATAAAACCCACACAGGAAACACTGCTTCAAAATTTCTATATTATTTACTTTTAAGCAACAATCCAGCTTTGTGAAATTACAACACACACTTTAAAGGATGAAATTTTCACCTCATGGTCAAGCACCAGCATGATCATGCACAGCATTGAGTCAGTTGTAAAAAAAAAATGCCCTGTAATTCTTATTTATATGATCCACTCCACCTTTACTGAATAAAGTCTAAATCAGCCTCTTCCCAGCACTAGGCCAGGTGGCTCTGGTCATCAGCCCTCTATTTGGCACAGACCCTGTGTTATAGTAGTCCAGTATCAAGATTTGTTTTGGTTTTAAAGGCAGCATGGTGTACATTAACCACTTAATGATTTATATGGCACAGCAGGGCTCAAGGCATTTACCACATGCAGTCAATGAAGCCTTTTAGATCCCTAAATCCCACATGTGGAGGAAGGGACTGCTCTTGCTGATTGTTTGCTGGCCTGGTTAAACAGGATTCTAGACCCTTGTAAAGCTAAAGGGTTCTAAAAAAAAAAAATCTCAGTACAAAAACCCTCTAAGCACACTTAGAACCAAGCTACTCTCCTTTGAATTACATTACAATACTTCATAAAGCTTTCCCTCAAGTCTATCACTAGAAAACACTCATGTCACTTCCAGTAGATCTGGGGGAAACACAGGACAGAAGTGGAAAAAAAACCCTTGATTTCAAAAAAAGATGGAGTACATAAAGTGCTTCTTTTTAATGAAAGAAATTTGAGATGTACAGTCAGGCTCAAGTTGTGCAGTTCACAAGCATGGGGGAAAGAAAACAGACACGAGTTCAAAACAGTCAGGAAGGGAAAGGTTTAACCAAGCACTAGGCTGGACTTGCCACCGGGTGGATTTCTCCTGGAGGGTGCAGGTGCTGGTGCTACTGGGCTAGGAACAGGTGCAGCAGGCAGGGACTTTTCTTCGCTCTGACCTGGGGCAGCTTCTACATCAGCCTCAGTGTTTTCTAGAAGAAAAGAAGCTTTTAAAGTGTTTGATGTGGATGATGAGAGCCAGATGTTTGGTTGGCTCAGATGGAAGCTCAGCTCCTGTCAGTTTTGTCCAGGGGTACAGACACACTCCAATGCTGTCACCCACTGGCAGGGCAGACTCAGCCCTCAGAAGTGTTTCTCAGATCAAACCTGAGGCCTTACAGCTCAGTCTCAGGCCTTCAGCAAGAGCCACATTCACCCAGCTGCTATTAGGGGACACCAGCAATTCATTTTTTTAATGACACGCAGCTTTAGGCTTAAGTCTTGTACATATTAGTCAGCGCTGTGACTCTGGCATTGTCACTCAAGTCTGAGCAGGTGCTGGGAGTCACAGCAGCACCAGCAAGAGCTCAAACTGCATCCCCATTTCCTAACTGGAGGGAAAAGGATCTGACACACTTCTGAGGCTTCACACAGGACACATCAGGGAACAGCCATGCATGGGGAGGCTCTGATTGTACACTCCCTGGAGAGCACGTGATACTTTGTTTTAAATCCTTCTGAGCAACCACAAGTGAAGACAGGGCACAGAAGGAATTCTTCACAGGAAGCACTTTAGATACTGGAGCAAACAACTAATGTATCTGCTTTGCTGACAACTGAGTACAGCAAGTACATCAGCATATTGCATTTTTACAGATTAGCATGACCAGTTCTGAGCCAAAGGCCCAAATCAGCACCAAGTAGCCCCTGACACTGGGGGTGAAGATGAACCTCACCTGTTTTCAACAGACCTCTTTGTTTCCTCCCATGATCACTAATTCCGGGTTGGGAGAATTCAGGGAACTGCTGCACGTTCACCTTAAGCTTCATGATTTAGTAGATCTTGATCAAATTCCCTGCCCCAGCCTTCTCTCCAAACTGAACAAGCACAACTATTCCAATCTCCCCTCACAGAGCAGCCACTGCATCCCTTCATCTTCCCCATCACCTTCTCTGTCCCCTCCACTACAACTCCCTGCTCTTCATGTGTCAAGGGCTTACACAATTCAAGATACAGGGGTATTACCAATGTTTACAGAAAAAAGGATGTCATTTTCCATCCTCTCCCTGAGGACATTCAGTATTTTGCTGGCACCTCCAAACACCTCAAAGAATGACACGGGGAAGGACTCAAGGCAGATCCTGGGAGCAGCACAGCACAGAGCTGAACACAAGGCTGCCATGGTTTAGTTTTTGGGGTTTTTTCCCCCCTAGATTCAATACTTTACACTTGCTTACACAGGGCTTATTCTGCCTTTATACCTGCCTGCCTCCTTTAGCTGAGTCCTTCTGACAGTGAGGTTTTCCTCCCATCAGCACAATTTGACTACTTGAAAGAGCTAATATCACCAGCAAAATTGGAGACTTCACTGTTCATTACCTTTTCCAGGTCACAGACGAAGGCACTGAGTAAAACCACCCTCAGCATCACCTCCTACAGCTCATTTTTCCAACCTGAAAGGTAATTACTAAGTCCTACCCTTCGCCTCCTATTCTTCCTACCCCCAGCAGCAGCTTTCCTCACATCCTGTGTCAACTCAGTTTATTTTTTTCAAAGCAAAATGTTACCAGAAACACAAAAACCTCACTTGTGTCCACTGAACCCCACCTGTACCCATGCTTATAATAACCTCAAAGAACTCCATCACTGGAGCACAGTCCCCATGCAATCAGGAATAATCTCCACTACAGATTCTCTGCCGTGCTCATTAACCCAGCACAGCTGAAACAAACAGTTAACACCACATTTTAAGCCTGAAGCTCCTGTAGCTGCTGTGTCCCAATGTCTGCTGACTCAGCAAGTGCTGAATGTCCCTGCCTGGGGACAGTCCCAGCACTGTGCAGGATCCAGGCTCCACCTTCCTGTGGCTCATGTACAGTCAGGCACTGCTCACACTCAATCGGGCACTGTCTAATTCTCCTTAGCTGCTCCCATTCATTCCGTTCACACTGCCCCTGAATCACAGAAGAAACAAGAATTACCAGAACAGGAGGCTTTGGGGGAAGTTTCTGTAGCTCCTTGTGTAGCTGATACACATTAGCACTTCTCACATAATCAAGGTAAGTTTGCCAACCTGATGAGTGACGTGGTAAAACCAACAGGATAAGACAAAATATTAAACTCTTCCCTTCTCAGAAAGAGTCTGATCCCCGAAACAGCTCCCTGCTGAGTGCACTGCAAGCCACTGGGAACTCTGATGCCCAGAAAGGAACTACAGCTCCCAAAGAGGAAACAAGAGCCCTGATGCAAAAGAAATGTTTTTTTTTTTACCCTAAACAGGCTTGATTAACAAATATACACACCCCATTTGACACATACTTGGGGCTTTATAATCAGTTACATACAGAAAATAATTTCCACATTCAAAAGAATAATAATTTTTTAATGACAGAAACTTATTAAGAATCTGGTTCTGCTGTGAACTTGTCAGCAGGCAGCTTTTGCTTGGAGGTGTGTTCATTGTTCCTTTCCAAAACCCAGAGACAGCCCTACAATGCCAGTACACAGTCAAAGGTGTGCCAGTAGGATGTTCAGCAGCCCAGGTCTGCCATCTCACAGCAGGAAAATCCAGGAGAGGAGTGACAGCCAGATCAGCAAGACTGGGCTCCATTGAGCTACAACACCCAAAGTTATCAATGGTAGGAATTAATTTAACAATCCATCAGGATGTTCAGGTATCTGCCACAGACATCATTTCTGGGAGGCATTAATTTCTTCTCCTTCCTAAGTACCATCAGTGAAAGTTTAACATTCAAACCTTTGCCTGTCATTTTTATTTCATCTTGGCTACTTTCAAAAATTTAATTTTCAGTCATGGCCACAACAGGAAACAAGCCCGGTTACTTTCCATAACACTTGTTTTTTAACCACCTCCCAGCACAGATTCATCTGACCCTTGAGACGAACTTCTTTCACTGTCACTTGCCAGAAACAACCCAAAACACAAACACAACACCTGTGAAATTGTGAACTTTTTTAAAAGTCAGGAATACCACTTTGCACTCCAAATTTCAGCCAGCTGTCCTGATCCCAGGCAGGCCTACTTCTGCTTCCTGGCATGCCAGCCCTTCTCACCTCCCTGCTGTTTGTGGGATCTCCTCTGCCCTGTGGGGAGCTGGTTTAAACAAGTACCAGGAAAAGCAGCAGAGCCCTTAGAGCAGTTTTATTCTATTAGCAAACCACATCCTCCTACTCAAGGCATAAACTCTAGATGCCTACAGTGCTAATTAAGATCAGACAGACATGGGAAAGAAATCCTAGAGCCTCTACAGTTGGATTAGAAGCAGCCTGCTAGAGAGGCAACACTTATTTTGGGCACAGATACCACTCAGAGGTAGTGGAAATGTTCTGGAAAAGCTCTCCCCCCTCCCAGCAAAAGTCTTTTCAGGACATGGAGGTGCTAATGGCCTCAGGGATGTCCCACCACTCTTAGGTGTTGAAAGTAGCACTTGGAAAGCAGCAGTCAACACACACACTCCTGTCATCAGGAAGTCGGCTATCCCTAAAGTGAATCTTGCAAAGGAGACATTTCCAGCCTCAGAGCTAGAAAAAGCACTTGAAGGGGAAATGCCTGTTTACAGGAGATTTACAGTATGCAGATCAACTTCCTTGGCAAAAATCAGCATTTAAAAAGCAACAGGAAGTTAAGAGCTGGTAAATGCAGACACTTGCAGAAGCAGTAGCTGGGTTTGATTCTGTGGATTTGTGTGAGAAGACAATGGGAAAGAAGGAAACTGCTAAACTAAAATCAATTATGTTGACTGTTCTATTTAATTATAAGCAACTCTAACAGCAGCGTGGTCTTTCAATCACTGAACTCTTTGCAAGACAGTCTCCACCTCACCTTCTAGTACTCAGACAAATCTTGACACCAACAGCTGCCGGCAAAATAAACCAACAGGACTGTTCTCCTTTTTACGCTAATGAGCAACAGCACTCTAACATTTCCCTCCGTGCCCACACTCCACTGAAGCAGTCGGTCACTGTTGATTTGATGGGTTCCAGGGACAACCCCAGGCTGCCTCTGTCCTAATAAATGACCATTTACAGCTCCTACATCCTCTTCTACTGCAAAGCCATCTGCAACAGGCTTTTGCGAGAGGAGACCAAGGAAGTTACTCACCAAAAATGTCACCACCAACATCTCCTCCCTAGAAAAGAGAGAAGAACATGTTACGTCTCATGTTTCATAAAGCATTTTCTTATTCCATGGAGTGGATACTCCCCCACAGCGTGATCATGGTGACTGGGCAGACTGCTCTATGTGGCACCACATTCTGAGCCACAGGCCCAGGGAGGCACTTTTAGAGCAGCTCGGAGGGACAGAACCCAGAGTGGCACACTGGGTTCTGCACTCATAATTCTGCAGATTGAAATCATGCGTTTGTAAGCACCATTTCTTACAGACTGACTTATAATTTAACCAGTTCTCTATTTACCCAACATACTTCTAAAAGTTGAAACAGATATTGGAGTAATCCTGATGACATGTGGCACATTTGTTATTCCCACAGTGAAGGACACAGGTGGGTAAGAACACTTTATTGTACAGAGCATCAGGCAGCACTGACAGGATGCAGAACACTGCCACTGCCCAGCAGGAAGGGCAAAAAAATTACACTGAGAGCAACAAGCAAGAGTTGAGTGTCCTCTGCTTTCTACTGAGCAACTCTTTGCAACACCAAACATTTATCTGTTGGCAAGGCCAAGAGCATTTGTTCTGTCCAGGGTATTTAACTTTATTTGTGAAATATAGATCAGCTTTTTAGCTCCTGATGACGTTTCCTTCACTACATAAACAGTTAAACACTCTTTACATGCTGAATCTGTTCGCAGGCTGCAGCCTGACACAAAGATAGGGAGTCTCCCAGCAGCATCCAAGGCTCCTCAATGGCATCAGGTTTATCAACTTTCATAGATTTAACATTGCTAATTACACAGTGAAACTGCAGAAATTGGAATTTTAAAAAAGCACAGAAACTGATGCAAATGTATCACCGTAAGTCGCAGGCTGTTTGCAGCTGAATTACTGCATAAAAGTAAAATATTCCACATGGGAAGAATCTATTTGCAAAGCTGAGAACCACAGTATGTAAAACAATTTAGTTGGAAGTAGAATTAGACTGAACAGTTAAATTTACAGCTGAAAATATACCACAGAAAATAAACTCACTTATATTTGCTAAGTTGAAACAAGACATTTTTTGTAACAAAGAACAGTTTTGTGACTTAAAGCTACAATTAATAACAAAAAAGGGTTGTGATGCTTAATGCCAATTAGCAAAATAAAACCTAAGATAAAAGGTGCCTGCTATAACATTTGAGATAATTATTTACCTACCCAGTTCTTTTCAGAAAACCTAAGGCTGGAGAGTTTTAAACAACAAGATTTCTTTTTTCCACTTTGTTCGTGCAAATACAGGCTATCCTACATTCCTAGGGATTTAAGTTCAGACGAGTTACTGTTCTTTTACTGAATTTAGTGTGTTTCAAAAGAACCTTGTTTTTCCCATTAAATGTAATCACACATCTAGCAAATTTCACTTAATTAACACCATTAACGCTACAAATCATGCTCCATATTGCTACTAGGTAAAGAGTTTATATAGAAAATAACACACTTGATGGTATTATTAAAACAAGCATTGATACTACTGAGGTAAGAATTTGCTGGGATGTGAAACCAAGTTCTTTGTCAGACCCACACAGGATCTGCTGTAGTAACTATTGTTTGTGAGATGTTTAAACCCACAATCACACACAGAGCTGAAATTAGACTTCACACTTCATTACTGTCTCAGCAATGAGATGGGTTAAGAGCTCTACAAAGTGGTGCTTGTGAAAAATCCAGCCCTTCCTTCTTCAGCATACCGGAAGAGTATCAGATGGAAAGGGGAACCTTCAGGAAAAAAACAGATTTGAGAGAAAAGCTTCAAATCCTACAATGCTTCCAACTGTGTGAACATCCGTGATAAATCAATCCCACACAGGGTGTGAATTGTCCATTATCAGGCTCTTTGTCGTCTAGTACTGACCTTGGGATCTACAAAGTCTCCACAGTTTGCCTCAGTTGAGTTTGTTCTTTGTGGTCCAGACGATTCACAGCTGTCTCTGGTTTCACCTGGCCCTACAAGCAGAGATTGATTCTAACCAGGTTGCAAGATAAACTTCATGTGAAAGCAGATCATAAATAGTCACAGGTTTGGGTACTTTGGGAGAGGTTTTTCTTTTAAATTAGAGCTTTGCCATTCTAAGTCCTGGTCCTTTAGATAATAACTCACAAATTATTGTCTTCAGCAGCACCCCATGCAGTGAAGGGGGTAGTTTAAACAGATGGGGTTTGGGGTCCCAAGGCCACCTATACTGGCAGTGCTCTGCAGAAAGGGAAGCTTAACCCCAGCTGTGAGAACACGAGGCTAAACTTCCTCGGAATAATCAAGACCAATCAGTGCTACTCCAAACAATAAGATGCAAGTCCACTTGTGTGACCTAACTTGGAGAAATTGCATCCAAAATACAATTCTCTGCTTGCAACATGCCCAACACTTGCATAAAATAAACCCTCTTGGAATAAATTAATGAGAAATAAACAATTCTCTGCAAGCAGGCATCATTTATAACCCCAAAGTACCAAGCAGGAAGGGAACTCTGGTTTCCACACAGCCACCAGCAGCATCAGGCTGAGCCACAAAATGAATCAACGCCCGTCAGCAGATGTGGAAACAAAGCACTACAGCCTTACCTGATGCTTTAGCCCAGGAAGGTGGGTTCTCCTCAGGAGTTCCAAAGATGCTGGATGCCATTTTGTTCCTCCTCACAGGTTGTTCTTTGGGCTCGTCAAAGCCCAGGGAGAAGTTGGAGCCGCCGCCGGGAGGACGCAGCACTCTGAGGAGAGAGGCAGCTTTACACCCTGTGCCAGCCCCCCGCTGCACTCCCAGCAGTCACACAGAGGCTCCAGCACATCACTTCAACTATCCAGGTAAGCTCCTGCCAGAATTCCATCCTGGCACTGTATCTCCACTGCTCTTCAGCGGCACTTACAAAAATAAAACGCTCCCATGCTCTACTTGTGCCCTTGTTCCATCCGCTGTCACATCAAGGGCTGCTCCCACCAGTCTGAGCCAAATGAAAAATAAAAATAACTATGTGGGCATGTCAAATTCCAGCTTTTTTAAGAGTACCCTGGGAAGGGTAATATTAATCTTCAAACTGGCTGCACAGCAAAGACTGAAGTTTGAACTAAAGGACTGGTTGCACCACTGATGGCTGGGGGCTGCAGCCTTTATTTAGATTTGTTTCCTCAGGGAAAAAAAACTCGAATCTGCAGCATGCAGCTGGTCTAGAAGTAAAAGGTGAAATTAAACAGCTTGGAGTTGACTATTATTAGGAGAGACGCATGTACAAAGCTCCAGATATGTAACCTAAATCTAACAATCTGCTCTTAGACACAAAAGAAGCCTGCTCAGTACTTCAAGAGCTCGATTGCAGTCTGCTTTCCAACCTGCAGAACCCAACCAAAATGAACAGCTGCAGCAAAATGAATCTTGAAATGTAAACTCTTCCTGTCCTATTTTCATAAGCTGGAGATCTTGGGTTAGCTGGAGAAGCCAGACAAAAGCCAGCAGAATGGAACTGTGAGAACTTTCAAAACTCCCAGAGAGATGTGAGGACACCAACAGAACCTGGAGCTTCTTGGGCTTTCAAGACCTCCAGTGCTCCAAAATGAACACCAGGACAAACTAAGGATGGTGCAGGCTTCCTCTTCTTAACAAGTAATTTAATAAATCAAAGTTAGAACAGGAAACAGTACCCAGCTTGTTAATGCTCACAACCTGGGAATTCAATACAAAGAGTGTGTCCAATTGTACAATTCATATCTTGGGAGAATTTGTGCCTATTACATTCCAGATGCAACACAGAAATGCTTCGCCAGACTACAGAGCTCAAACACCTCAACAGCAAGGGAAATTCCTAAAGGTGTGTGACATGGATATTTACTGTTACATAACCAGAAAAACACTTTTCCTAACAAAATTATTTTCCTAAGAATTACTAATGTTCAGCTGCTAATGGGAGGATCCCAGGAGACTAGAGGGTATGTTTTATTATGACTTGTTTTGTCTCCTTTCTGAATCAAGATGCAGTGTAATGGTCTTGAATCACTCCTTTATCTTTTTTTCTCTGAGGAAATGTATAGAATATTTATTTTCGTAGTTACAGCTGTTGCAGTTACTAATCTGAAGAACAGTCTGTTCAAAGCAGGGCTTGTTCCCAAACCTTAGATCACCTCTTTTTACCAGAGCAGTGAAACCAGTACTCTCTTAAGGGCACAACAGCTTCCACTGACAGACTTAATGACATTAACAGAAGAGGCAACCAAAGGGGGGAAAAATATCCATCACTCAAACTGTTAAAAAAGAATAACCCCTTTTATCAACCTCGGGTAAAGGCTGATGGATTTTATTAGAAACCTCTTACAGTCTCGAAATGCTGTAACTTGCTTTATGAAAGCCACGTTTAACACTTCAAGCAATAAAATGCTGTTAAAATTCCACCTGATACCCAGTGGTGTCCACCGAAAATCCACCCACAGCTCCAGGAAGAGCTCTGCTAGAAGGTTTGGAAACAAGCTTTGTAGAGATTTTTTTTTTGCCCGCTTTAAAATGCACCCTGAAAAGCCAAAAGGGAACAGGAAGCATCCGCTTTGTCGGGCCAAAACCTTATAGAATAAAGCCACGATAGCGTAGAAAACGACACGATCCTCTCCAGCTGTGACTGCCGAGACCGCGGGTGCCCGACCCAGCGCTGTGCATCTCCTCCAGACCAACCTGCCAAGTTTTCTTTGTTTCCAGACAGGCTCCGCTTCCCCCCGCCCCTTCCAGCCCCGGCTCGCCCCCGGGAGAGGGGCCGCGGCCCCACGGAAGGGGCGACCCCGGCCCCGAGCACCGGCAGCTCGCAGACCGAACGGGCCCCCCCGGGCCGAGCAGCGCAGACAATGGAGCCCGCCCGGCCCCACCCAGCCCGCGGCGGCTCCGCGGGGCC
>VWPU01005880.1:0-7500 GCA_013398955.1 Callaeas wilsoni
GTGCGCTGTCACCCCGCGGTGTCGGGGCCGTGGGCAGGGCAGGGCACGGGGACCTGGCTCTGCTCCAGGGCAGGGCATTGGGCATTGGCAGCTGTCTGCCTTCAGAATGCAGGATCAGCGTCTCCATGGGACTGCCCAGCCATTTCCAGCAGCATTTGCTGCACTGCCTGCGATGGAGGATTTTGTAGAGTTTACTTGTAGAGAATATTTTTGTAGCTGCTTTTTTAGATAAGGTGCAAATCTTAAGAAATAAAGAGTAAATGTATGATCTGCTTAAATGCAAGCATAATAAATGCTGGCTTAGCTTATCTGGCCTTTCCTTGGTAAAACTATTATCACTGATTTCTTAAAAAATATTAAATTCTATTTTTAAAAATTATATAATTAAGTATTTGTGACTGGATGTTCTACATAGTTTAAATTGTAATATATGAAATTACAAATCTGTCTCAATTTTCCTATTTTAGAGCTCAAGCTAGTTTCTATTTCCATTGTATTTCAGACACATTGAAACCTTTGTATGGTCTGTCATGCCTACTTCTTTCAAAATTTGTGTATATCTTAATGAGGTCCCTCTGTAATCTCTCTTTTTTTTCCTAATTCCTCATATCTCCGTGGCTGTCATTTGCAGAACGTTCTCCAGCACTCTAATATCTTTTTCAGAGGAGTGAACAAAGCTGCTCACATGAGCAGCACAGTCGCACTAATCCTTAATTCAGTGTTCAGCTGTGTTGGATACCGCTGTTAATGCATTCTGAAATGTTTTTGCCTTTCTCCTTCTGTAAGCAGAGTTGTAGGTTTTAAAGGTTAATCTACCATAACCTCCAACTCTTCGCTCAATGTTTTATAGCGTTTGGGCTCTGACGATGCAGATCTCCCCTGCCTGTGCTGCGCTCCGGGCTCCTGCGCAGCCTTGGCTGCTCCCGGGGGTGCCGGGGTCCCCTCGCGTCCCCTCCCCGAGCGCTGCCCTGCAGGCAGGCGTCCTCTGTCCCCAGCAGGCAGAGCCGTCCCCTCCGGGGAGTGCGCTGGCCTTGCAGCAAATAGATCCGTCCCTGCCTGCTGCAGGACAGATTTAAATAAAAAAATAAGTAAGTTACGTAAAAACTCCAGGCACTCGGGGTCTTTCGGCAGAGCTGATTTTCCTTCTCTGCTTAGCCACTGAGTTCTGCGTGTTTCTCCCTTACTGGCATGAACAACAACACCGCAGCAAGGAGAAAGAGGAGCCCTTAAGGATGTCCACTGTACCTTTACATCTTACATTCCTTCCTTTCAGAGCATATAAAATGCAAATTAACAGTATATCAAGGAAATCTTCCAAAGCCTTTCATTCAGCCCATACAGAGTAGCTGTAGATAAAAACTTGCCTTTTCACTTGTACGAGTAAACCGTTGTATTGGACTCCAAGGTCCTTTCCAAATGCCCAAGAATTATCAGCTAAAGGTAATACTCCAGCATAATGCTACAGATTTTTTAAAAAAACAATAAACAGGTATAAAAGCTTGTTGAAAAACCAAAACGACCTAATGGAGTTAAAGTGGCCACATGGAAAGGGATTAAATCAACCTTTTTTGGTGAATCACAGCCTCTCACAAGCCCGTTGGCGATCTCTCAGTGCCAGTATTTAGCACCTCTGCCAACTGCCTGAATTTAAAGGCAATCTGCTGATAAAAATAAATGGAGCTTTTGACTAGTTATCATTTGACAAGTTTTAATTTTGCACTCTAAGAAATGAACCAACTCCCTGCAGATCAAGCGCCGGGTCATTCTGCCTTGGGAACAGCTCCATTTCCCTGGAGAAGCAAGATGTAGATGTGTGAGCTGTGAGGGTATCCGAGTGCAGGAGCAGCTGCACTGGCCTGGGCGAGCTGGGGTTGGTTCTTGGGCAGTGATTGATGGAGGCTGGGGGCTCTTGGTTCCTGGAGCAGATGTGGGAAACCTTGTCCAGATTCAGTCACCCTGCAGATGGGACCCCTTGGTACTGATGTGCCGAAACACCCCGGGCTCCATCCTGCTTTCGTAGTGGCCTTGTAACATAAGAAGCCCTATTTTTTAGGGTTTTTTGAAAGTATGCCTGTAAATTTGAAGTTGAATTGTTGTTGGAAATTCAGCTGTGCACTTTCTTCACATAAAAAGGCTTTTATGAGCCTTCACAGACCACAGAAAAAACTCCTGAACTTGGATCCCCTTTCTTTTTAGAAAGCTTTTTTGATTTTATTGTTCAGACTGTTGATCTGGAATGGTGGTTTCAGGTTTGACGTTTTTAGAGGGGAGGCCATATCCAATCTACTGTGAGAAGGGAAATCTGCAGGAATGATCCTTTTGGCCGAGGTGTGGTGCCAAGGCTGCTGCTGGCTGTGGTTGCAGCGTGGCACTGGGCAGCGTGGTGCTGCCCTGAGGTGTGGCACCGTGCTGCAGGCTCAGGGGCAGCTGTGCTGCCCACGTGTCAGCAGTTCTTTTCCTTAGTGTTCCTGGCTCGTTTAGGAGAAAGGAGGCAAGCAGAAAGACCGGGAATGTGTCACTCTCTTGATTGTTATCTTGACTCGAGTGGATCTTATACTGATCGGTTCTGTTCTCTGTATAGGAAAAACCTTTTCCTCAGCTTAAACAGGAGCATCATTCAGACTTCTTAATGGTTTCATATCTTTGGGCTATGAAAGAGTGGTGGTAGATCCTGCCCTGCTGAAGCATTTGTTGGTTTATTTATTTGATTTTGTGCACCCTCTTACGATGTTATCTCTCTGTGGAAAGCAGCAGCCTCCGTACATCTCCTCATACGATGCCTCTAATATCTTTTCTGATCTGCAGCAGAGGAGCTGAGCTCACTGTTTGAAAAAAAGAATTTCAGAGTGAAATCCCCATGTTCTGGGAAGCAGTCCATCCTCTCTGTGCGACTGGAACAGTGTCCACTGCAGCTCAACAACCCCTTCAATGAGTACTCCAAGTTCGACGGCAAGGTGAGTGACCCGGCCGGCTTTGTCTCGTTCCAGGGCGCCCTGGAGTGCCAGGCCTGAGGCACTGCTCCTGTGCTTTGTGCAAGCCCCAGTTAGGCTGCGTAGCGACCATCAGCTATTGGCAGTGGTTATCTGGAAACAAGCAGATGTGCTGGTTCCAGGGCCAGCAGAACCATTTCTCCTGTTTCCATTACGAAATTCCGGACTGAGAATTAGGCTTCTCTACCTGGCTGTTTCCTCTCTAGCAGGTTGGTGAGAGGCACCTTTACAGTGACAGAGGCCTGGTACTTGGAGTTGATGATGAGACCTTTTGTATAAATGATTGAATATTTGGCATTGAAAAAAACCAACTGTCTATCCACATAACAGCACTGCTGAATATTCCATGATTCATGTCTTTATCCTCAGTGCTCTAGTGAGAGTGGGAGAAGTCATGGTCTGTCTTGAGGGTGGAAAACTAAAGTATCAGTAGGGCACTGTCTGAGGCAAAAAGAAGCACTAGTCAATGTACTTCTGCACAAGTGCTCATTTGTGTAACACCGGGAGGAGATTGGCTGCAAACCTGGCAGGTCACGGAGGTCAGGAGATGGATCTGATATCACTCAGGCTGAGGATAAATGTCTTTCCTGTACTCCATATTGCCAAATACTTTTCTCTGTCATCAACTCTAGAAACTGAAAAATAAACATTGGTGTGATGGATCATTGCCATATTGTTCCAAAACAAGTATAAATACTCCACAGATCTGTTTTCTACTGGATTTGTTTGTGGAATCTCCTGTGGGAGGATGGAGTTTGAGCTTCATTACCATCGTGATGGAAGAATTTCATATTCTGTTAGGTGTTCTTGAAGTGGAAAGTCAGATCTGTAATTCTGCTGACATTTCTGGGAGTATCTGGAATATTTGTGAAATGATAACCTTCAGACTATAAAGTTCATGTGCAAAAGCTCCTCTACTGTGATTTTATATTTATTAGCATGTGGCAATTAGTGCTAACTCAGGTTTTCAAAATTCCTGGCCTCGTTAATGAGCGACAGCAGCACTTTCATGCTGACAGCACCAAGAGGCTTTTTTCCTAAACTCCAGATTTGCTGTTCTTGTGCCACAAAATTTCAGTTGGCAAACATTTAGATGTACTCCCATGTCGTGTATAGGGGAAGTGAAAATCAAATACTTCTTTATTAAGAGAATTCTGTTGTAATTCATTCATGTTCAAATCTTGTTTCTCAGACACTTCAGAAACTTCAGCATTTTTCCTTCTCTCTTTGATAATCCAAGCTAATCTTCACTATATTAATAGAAATTGTAGTTGTCTATAATGAACATCTTAATTTTCACATATTGAAATCAGATAAATTTGGCAGGTGTGTGGTCCACTGGAAGGAAGCTGCACTCTACATGTCAGTTTGAGAGGTTAAGGAAATACCTCAATGTCATTCAGCTGTGATTTGCAGGGTCTGATATGGATTGTCTCAGTTGTGATCTGCAAATCAAAATACCTTCTTTACACTCCAAAATAATTGAATGGGCATTTCGTTAAAGTATAATCTCTCTGTATTAATTTTAACACCATTGTTTCTATTACTCTGATAGTGTATCAATAGTTTGCATATAAAGTTTATTCTCTATAGTTCTGTATGTATTATCTAGTTTAAATACTTGGCTGACCATCTGAGATATAGAAGAAACATAGTCCAGTTGTGAGTTATTTTACTTCCATTCTTGTGTATTTTCAGTCAGTAATAAAACACCAAAAATCATCGAGCTTCTAAAAATTATTTTTAATGAAATATCATATGTCTTGTATTTCTTTTTATTGATAATAGATGAGCAGTACTTCACAGAAATGTAATTCTTTCAGGGAATAGTGCATGACTTATTTACATAATTAACAGAGCCATGTATCTCTGGAGGAAATGGTACATAATTGGGGAGAGGCGGGGGGGTGAGGAGGGGCTAGGGGCCTAATTAAACATGTCTTAAAAACACCCTACTTAATTATGTATTTACTCAGGGGGTCACAGTGGCTCTGAAATCTTTAAGGCTATAACCAGGCCCTTAGTTTGTCCGAATTTGAGTTTGGTAACGCAGATTTCAGGTTGTTCAGTAACACTCATTTTTTGGTGCACGGGCAGAGCAGGAGAGCTCAGTGTTCCCTGTGTCGAGCTCTGGGCCCGTGCCTGTGCTCCTCGTCCTGACTGGATTCACCCCTGCCTCGGGTCCCTGCCTGGCCTGAAATGGAATAAATCCCTCCCTGGAGCCCCCTTGGCTGCACCGTGTTCAGCTTGCCAGTCCCAGCCCGAACGCATCACGTGCCGTAACACCGGCCAAGCCAGTGCGGGCAATGCTTACGTCTTGCAGGTGTTTCCTGCCAGATTTAGTGTCTTTTTCATAACCACTTCTGCGATTTTATGAAACAGTAAAATTTTAAAGCGCTCTAATTTCTTCCTGTTCTGATCACTTCATTAATTATCAAAACAGTAGAGAATATGGCTTGTGAAATACAACTGCAATGGAGGCATTCTGAGCAGCTCAGGAATCCACACATCTTGCCCCACCACTGCCCAGGACAGATTTGTGTTTTTCTGTACAGCTTCAGCTCCTAACAGAAGTACAGTAACTTCATACAGTACAGTATGTTCCACACAGACAGTAACTACTCTCAACTCTTTCTTCAAGTTTTTCCTTAAAATAGTTAAAGTAAACCTCAGCTCTGGACCTGTTTTCATGTTTTGTAAAGTTCATGGGTTGTACTTCTTGATTAATAAGTCTTGTAAACTCTTTCTAAGAATTTTGTATTGAAAGAACCTTTAGTTCTTTTTAATTCCTTCAGGTGCCATTGGAATAGAAAATTACTTGAAGGCTTAAGAAATCACTGGCCAAATTGATTTCTTTTATCTGCATGCAAATTAAATTATCACCCATTTGATAAAAAAATTCATGTATGTTTCTGTTTACAGGACTTGGAAAATCAAATTTTGATGATTTATTGTTCCAACTTGCTGAGTTTTAATAATGTTGGGAGAAAAAGACTCGGTGTAAGACAGAGCTAAAGTCCTGTCCAGGCAGCACAGATGACACACAGGAGTGTGGTGATGGCTCATTTCAGTGTCCCAGCTGAGCTTCACAGTGTTCAGGCAGGAAAGAGGAGCAGAAGAGACCAAAAACGTAAGGAAGGGATTGTTTGGCTTTAGACTAAGATGGAATTATGAGGCCAAAAGCCTTTCCTACAGGCAGACCAGATTTTCTCACGATATTTTTATTTCTGCTTTCATGACTAGCCGCAGACAGAGTTAGAAGTAGTTTGGCTTTTCAGATCTTGTGGAGTTCCCTGGTGTTTGCTTGGCTACTGGAGATAATTTAACTGAAAATTGGTCAGTGTAATCTTTGGGTGGACAAATGCTAAAAATCCTTTGGTGCTTCTCTGTAGTGCCACAAGGTTTCTTGTGGCTAATTTTGGTAATGGGTTAAAAAGCAACAATTTCTCATGTAGCAACTGTTTTAAAAATGATGCTGTAGCAAGCATGGGGGAAGGGATAATTCATGAGTGCTAATTGCTTGGCTGTTAATTTTCATAAGTGTTGATAGAAGCAGTTCCTTAAATTAAACTTTGTTTAAAATGTATCAGGGGAAATATTCCACAATGTCGGGCCCGAAGTGAAAATTAATATGAATGCTGTGGCAATTAACACGTACTGGTTAATAGCTTTTAGCAGCATTTTGGGATGATAGTCCTTAAATACATTTTTGCATGCTGCTCTTGTTTCAGTCTTGTTTGACTGTATGTCTGCATAATCACGAACAAATGTTTTCCACAATCCCCAGTATTAAATAGCTTTACTTAAAGAAAGTAGATAAAGAACTTAAGAAAGAAGCAATACTGCTTTAATTAAAATGGCAAATGTGTAAAATAATTAATCCAGGATTAAGATCTCTGTGTGGAAAAAAATGCTTTTTTTCATTTCAGTGTTTTGCCCCTAAGCTGAGTGAAATTATCCTCATTTGAATCCAAAGTAAGTTTGCTTATGGGTTGTTTCTGAAGCATTTGCTTGTTCTGCCAGTTGTCGTGGTTTACTTGCCACCTGCACTCTACAGCCTGAACCTGGAGGGTTTGTGCTGGGACACCTCTGCTGCGGTCCTGCTGGGTTTCCCTGGTGAGTGACCGGCGCTGTGCCCTCGCTGGCACTGCCCTGCCCGGCACCGGGGGGGTTAACGTTCTTCTGAAATCACAGCAGTCCTTCCCCTTGCTTTGGGGTTGCGTTTTACTGGGATTTCACTTTGCTGGAGAGCCACGTCCGTTGGGGGTGCTGGGGCTCACAGTGGGAAGGAGAAGCGGCTCTGCCCAGTGCGGCAGCCAGCGGCGTGAGCCCGGCCGGCCCGCCCCGCTGCAGCGCTGGCCAGCGGCGTGAGCCCGGCCGGCCCGCCCCGCTGCAGCGCTGGCCAGCGGCGTGAGCCCGGCCGGCCCGCCCCGCTGCAGCGCTGGCCAGCGGCGTGAGCCCGGCCGGCCCGCCCCGCTGCAGCGCTGGCCAGCGGCGTGAGCCCGGCCGG
>VWPU01005880.1:12500-52679 GCA_013398955.1 Callaeas wilsoni
GAGGAGATGCTCTGGAGTTTTGGAAGAAGGCTATCAAAGAGCAGATGTTAATACCTTGGTAATGATGCTGTTGGTTGATCTTAGACAGGCTGCTGATTTTATTTAAAATTAAACTGCGTTTAAAATCTTAGGTGGGATAGTGGTTAAATTGGGCACAGGTATGGCTCGTGCTGCGTGTGGACGTGGCTGTGCTCATGGATCTGTTACTGGAGAAACCTGTCCTGACGTTCACAGAATCCCAGAATTGCTGGGGTTGGAGGGGACCCCTGGAGATGACCCAGTCCAAGCCCCCTGCCCGGGCAGGGTCACGCAGAGCAGGTGGCACAGGAGCGTGTCCAGGGAGGGAGGCTCAGTAAAGAACCAGCCTTTGGTTTGTGGGAGATGGAAATTCTGCTCCAGTGCTTGGTTTCAACACAGCTGTGAAGTGAAGCCGTTGGCAGTCCGAGAGGGAGCTGCTCGAGGGGCTGACCCTGCCCAGAGCCCTGGGAGGAGCTGGGAGTGGGACGGGAGCTCTTCCCAAGCAGCCACTTTTTCTTTAAATCTTTCTTTAAAAAAACAGGAAAAGGAAGGCAAACAGCCAGTACAGTGAAACATGCAGGAAAATTGGTGATGCCTTGAAATTAAAAGCATTTTTTAGGCCATGGCCATTTAAAGCGGCTTAATTAGAATTAAAGAATTTTAAAGAGTTTTTATAATGCACTTGTTAATCTTTTGGCTGAATCATATTGCATTTTATTCTATCTAATTGATTTTTAGCAATTTAGTAATGTCATTATCTTTCCCTTAATTACAGATCAAATCAAATAAAAAACGTATTCACAAGTTGAGGTTCTTAACAGCCAAAGAAATATGAAAATGTTTTATTAGCACATGTTTCTAATGGCTGCTGTTTGCAGGAGAGTAGGATGTGTCCATTTAACAGACATGCTTGTTGGTAGAAACATTCCTGAGGGAGAGAAAGTTGGGTTTTTTAATTTCTCATAGGACAGTCTTTTAGACTATGCCTTTACTTTGACCCTAGTAGTTGAAAAATCATCTTAAAGCATTGATAGCAATTAAGGAGAAAGGGCTCGCTTATGGGTCTGGTTAAATATTAAATGTAAATGAAGTGGTGAGTGGTTTATTCTTGATTCCAGTATAAGTTTATATTTCGTTACATTTTTTAAAATTTATTTAAGATTTTATTTAGTATTTCCCACCCAGAATTTGTAAAGGCAATATAATGGTCAGGTTTTTTCAATGTAAATTCTTTTGTTTCCCTATCTGATGCAAAGAGGGAGAGAATTCTCACCATCTTCTTAATACTACTAGAGCTTGCTTCATTTACTAACAAGAGCAGTTTCTCAGGTCTTTGTGGAGATTGAATTTATGAATTTATCATACCTCGGGCTGCTATGGACCTAAATCCTGGGGAAAAAAAGTCAAAAACACTTTATGTCAGAAAGTGTCCTGCATCAAAGTTGCTGGAACAGCCCGTCAGGGCATTTTCACATATTTTAAGGGCAAAAGCTTCCCGAGGTTAGAGTCTTTAATAGTCCTTTTAGAGGTGCCTCTGAGTGGTGGAGGGGAGATCCCTCCGTGATCTGGTTCTTAGTGATGGCTGCGCTGGTGTGCCAGCACCGCCCGGCTGCCAGGAGGGACGGGGAGTGCAGTGCTAAGGAAGTGTCAGTGGGACATTTGTTATTTATTGTTTGCCAGTCCTGGGCTCCTTCCCAGCGCCGTGGCACCTGCCCTGGCACGCGGGGCGGGCGCTCCTGGCATCCCGGTCCAGCACTGCCAATTTCTTCCTGAGTGCAGGGGAACGTGGGTGCGAGGGGGTGGTCTGGGGACTGATGCTGAGAAAGAAATCGCCTGCTGGGGGAAATCAAATCCCATCTCCATGAGCTGCCTGACTCTGCATCACGTTCTGTCTCTGTGATGGTTTTTAAATTGAGGGGCAAAAAGCTGTTGTGATAGTGTCACTAAACACTGCAGAACAAATTTCCATATAAAACCCTTCCGAGGTAGGAAATTCCAGTTAATAATAATTTGGAGAAAAATCTCTAGTAGAACTTGAGCATATTAACTATTAAGAGTTTAATTTGAGCTCTGGGAGAAATGATGTATCGAGGTAGGCACAGTAAAACCGATGAGATTGTAGGCAGGTTTTACAGATTATTTTCTCTTTCTTTTAAGAATAATTGAGTCATTTTAATGATGAGCCTTGCTTGGCTTCTTTGAATGGACCGCATGTAATTAGTTGTAGCTTCAACTTTGAAATGTTTTGACAGAAAATGTATCGTTTAGCGGGTACATTTTTTCTAGCATCTGCCTTTAATATTTGTTCATTTTCTGCGACACACAACTTTGCTACTTCAGGTCAAACCCCAGACCCGGCTCTGTTCCCTTTGTTACCTCTGTTGTTTCCTTCAGGACGAGGAGAATAATTACACAGAACACGTTTTGCAAGCAGCTGGAGCCGCGTTCCAGCTGCCGGCAGCACCTGCGCGGCCGGCGGCGGTGCCGGGGGCCCGCGGTGCCGTGCCAGCCCGGGCTGGCGGTGCCGGGCGCGCTCGGGCGCTGCCGCTGCCCTTCTGCGAGCTTCAGCTGCCACGAGTGCCAGGGAATGCAAAGTGTCTGGGCTAGACTAATTAGAGGGATGATTTGTGAAACGCTGGCTATTTATTTAATTAATCACCGGCACAAAGCTATAAAACCCATATTTTAAAAATCCCTGTTAGTTTGCCATGTGGTTAATAGATTGTGGCACATTAAAAAGTGACACGGTGATGTATTAAAAATGTTCCACCTAAGGTTGGCTGATGTCCTCGAGGAACTTGAGCTGTCTGCTTTGTGCAGCAGAAGCAGAGGATTAGAGGCTGATCTGTTCAAGGATTGAATATTTCTGAAAACATTTATCTTTTTTAGAGCATCTGTTCGTTAAAATAGATCGTGGCATGTTCCTTAACGCACAAATAATGTTTATGGTGTGGTTTTAATTATAAGTTTTGGTTGCATTTTGTTATTACAAAGAATAACTGTATTCCTCAGTATTAAATCGTAATGTTTATTACTAAGTGAAATATAAATAAGTCTTCTAAAGAGGCTGTTCCTTCTCCTCACTAGAAGGAATTTGAGGATGGTTTGGGATAATGAATGCATTTCTGCTGCAGCTGGAGCAATGGCACTTGGATCAATCTAAAGGTGTGTTTTCATCCCTCACTAGAACCGTGGGAGCTGAGCAGCCCAGGGCTGCAGGGGCAGGGTGGGCTGGTGCCACACAGCCGGGGGGACATGCCACCCTCTGTGTGTGCCTGGGCACGCGGAGAGGGAGCGTGTCTGGGGCAAAATGCCACGGGAGTGTGGCAGGGGAGGGATGGAAAGGGCCATTTGTCCTGAATCTGACACCTGCATGGACATAAACACAGCCTGGGCTGTAACGGGGATGGACCTGGGGCTTCTCCCTCCCTCCATGTAACATTTTCCAGAAAAAAAGCAGTATTAAGAATTCATATTAATAGCACTCAAAGTAAACCAGTTTTTAATTCATAGAGAGTTGTATAAACGAGTGTGTATTGCTATAATTGATAGGTGCTGTTACCAGCATTGTGTGTCTTATTCCTTGCTCAGGACTTACATAATTTTATTAATTGAGGGAGCGAATGCCAAGCAAGAGCAGGCAGCGATTTGGGTGCTTGATTATGTGGTTATTTATGTAAACCCTGGTTTTGAGGTGCATGTAAAGACGTGTTCAGGTGGAAGCGTGGAAGGAAACTGTCCAGCTCGGAGGTGATGTTTCTCAGCTGTGTGTTGTATAATTAACTGGTACATTAGGAGGGGGCTGGAATAAAACATGAGCATGTTAATGCAGCCTGGAGCTGGGGTTGTAGTGATCATTGCGATGCAGAGGACGCATTGCTCAGAGCTGCTGCTGCCTCTGCAGCCTGCGAAACATCTGGACCTTTAATTGACAAATCGCGTGGTGCTGTACAGAGCAGGCATGCTAAGTGAAGTCAACAATTTAGAATAAAAAATAATAGTGTGTTATTTACCTTGGAGTTAAATATTCATACTTTGTTATGCTTTGGATAACGGGAAATTACTGGGTTAAATTTTTATGAATAGTGACAGTGTGAATAAGATAAATTAAGTATTTAATGATGTTAATGGAATTTTACATCGTGATATTCTAACTCTGCAGCACAAGCTGAGGTGATACAAAGGAGAATCCTCTCCTCGGAAGGGAACAACTTTGAGGTTTCATTGAGAAGCTGCAGGGCTGGCAGCGTGCTGGGGGTGCACCCTGGGCTTGCTGGGGTGTCCTCTGCACGTGGCTTAAGAGCAACAGAAGGAACCGAGTGCCCACAGTAACGAAAAACCCCAGTGCTGGTGTAACCACCTGATGAAATAAACCCCATTCCCATTTTGCCATGGTAGGGAATAGTGTGGTGGGTTGGAGGAGGAAAGAAAAAGAAAAATATGGTCCCTTGTATTGCCATAAACATCTGTGCTCTGATCTGTTAGAACTTTTGTGTGTTGTAAATGCTGGGTTATTGTATTTCTGCTTTTCCCCTTCAAGTATTTTCTGTGTGTTGATTAAATACATAAGTGAGTAACTTATGTTGTGGAGGTGATTGCTGGATCACAGAGTGTATTCAACACCCTGTCACCTAAACCAAAAAGCATTTAACTGAGTTTAAAAGTGAGAAGACATTTTGCATTTGGGAACAGAAAAGCATTTGTTTCCATTTTGTGCAGTGTTTAGTGTTGTTTGCTAGGAGGTGAGTCAATGACTTGAATTAATTATAATTACTGAAGAGACATATACTGATTGAGCAAATAAAGTAGTAAGCTCATTCGTGCCAAGGCCATCTAATTAAATGCTAACTTTGGATAAGCTAGATGTGCATGAAAGATTAATTTTAAGAGGTTTTTATGACTCCTACTAAATAATGATTCAGTAAAATCTTTGCATTATATCATTAGAACATCTAATCTTAAAGTGATATAACATTTAGTCACAGAACTCCATTGTGCAGGAAGAGGCAGTAAATTGTCAGTGTTGAAAATCAATCACTTTTCTCTTGGAAATGTTTATGGACTTTGTTTTAATTTTGTGCCGTGGTGTGCGGTGAAGCAAAGCAGGAGTGAGAAGGACACGGTGTTCCTGGCTCTCCCACCAGCTCCCCGTTTTGCAGGTGCCTCAGCACCTTTTGGGGTGACTTGTCCTGGGATGGGCGAGCTCTCCCAAATGTCCTGTGTCAGGTGAGGTATCAGTGGCCACACAGTGATCTAGTGAAGGTACACATCTTCTGGTGTTGGAGGGAGGGGTGCATTCCCCCATGGACTTTGATTAAAATTTGATTTTAAATCTTAGAAAGATGCCTTATGTTGAAAGAACGCATAGATTTTAAATTTTTATTTTTTAAAAATTTTGACGTGCTGTAGGAGAGCACCAGGGAGCCTTAAAAGAATCCATCAATAAAAATACTAGGAAAATTTTCTATGATTTATTGTACATTTTCAGAGTATCCAGTTACTCCTCACTTTCTTAAAGGATTAGTGGGATATAACATTTCTAACAATAAAAGCTTAATGGAATCAGATTTGTGATTTCCTAGAAAATTAACGAGATATTTTGTCAATTTTATTCCAGACTTCATTTGTCAGAATATACAGTGTCCAGTGACAAGCTAAAAGAATTTTTTGACAAATTAACTGTGCCACAGGTGACAGATCAGGAAAATGTTAATTTAACAGCCCCTTTATGCTTCCCAGATTTATTGGAGGCTATTAAGGAAACTCCAAATGGTAAGGCCCCTGGCCCTGAATGGATTTTCCATTGAATTTTATACAGGATCTATTAATAAAGTTTGATGCTGCCTCTTTGAATATCGGTAATTGTCCTTTATCTTCTGGGTTTCCTCAGCACTTCCACTCGGAATGCAGTTTTTAGTTGGGAGCAAGGAGTAATTGTGGTTGCAGAAATGCCTGCGGTGTGGTTCGGAGCGGTTCCTCCCGGAGAGGAGGCTCCGGGGGCTGTCACTGGTGGGTCCAGCGGGGCTGGGTGTGAGCCCCGGCCCCACACTGACCGCTGTGTCCCTGAGCCCAGCCCCACCACGCCCCAGCCCTGGCCTCGAGGGCTTGCAGCACGTCAGTAATTGAGCTCTCAGGGACTTCCTGCACAATTAATACTTTGCAGGATGGACCGAGGGTATGGATTCGCTCTGTCCCGCAGACAGGGGCCTGATGGCTTGGATTTATAATGTGGTTCAGAGCAAATACCACCAATTTGCAATAAACACAGTGGAGGTTTCCTCCAGACCCCCTCGACGTGGGACTGATCAGTCTCAGCCCTCACCCACGGGTTGATACAAACATTTCCTATCCAGTGTGACAAAGGATGTTCTCATTACTGCTAGAAAATCTAACTGGCTTCAGGTTTCAGCCTCTCTAATACCTCATGGCCATCAGCTTTACAGACCTTTAATTGACAAAACTATTTCTCTGACTTTTTTAAAGATCTTGAGTGTAACAGCAGTGCTTTGAGCCATTTCCCAGGCCTGCTGTTGTTGGGATCGCTCCCCTTGCTCAAAGAGCAGTTGGAATCCTCATAGGTGTGTGAGCTTTACCTGGTTTAAGTCACCTGTCTCTTTGGTGTTCACATTGAGTGTTTGTGAGTAGGAGAACAGGAAAGCTGTAGTGGAGGGAGTTTGGACAAGAAAGATAGTAAAAATAGGCTGGAGGAGGTAGAGGAGATTTAAAGATGGGGAAGAACAAAGAAAAGTTCAGTTAAAAACCAGCAAAGACCAAGTAACTCATGGTGTAGGGCAAGGCAGAGCCATGCTGTGAGAGGAGCCCCAGGAGAGTGGCTGTCAGGTTTGTGATAGCTGGAGACCGGGGTCCCTGAATGGGGTGATTTTATAAATTCCTGGGTTTGGGTTGTGAGTTCACGCCGTTCATGCAGTGGCTGATGGATAATCTGGTCTCTTTGGTTATTAGTCCCAGCTCCTGGCTCGTTTGTCCCTTCCCTGGCTTGATGCTGGGTGTATCAATCGTAACCTTGGCATCAACCCCCACATCTGGTTGTCCATTTTTCTTGGATTTTCCATCATCAGGACCCAGCATCACTTACGATTCTGCCCTCCTTGGATTTATATATGTAACTGACTTGGCGTGCCAAGGAGTCACATTAATTTCCTGGTAGCTGCTGTTTCCTCCTTGTCTTGCCAAAGCAGCCCTGGCTCGGGCTGTCTGTGCCCAGGAGCACGGCGTCGCCGGCACTCAGCCTCCCGTGCCCCTGGGTGTCTGCACCTGGGCACAGACAGGTGATTTGTGACCTGGTACCAGTTCATTTCCCTTTGAAGGCAAGTCCTGGAAGTAGAAAAGCAAGAGAGATGGAGAGAAAGAAACCCACCCTCGTGTTTTTTACCAGCTGTAGCTCTGCTGTGTTCATGATTTCGCAACGTTATGGGTGGTGTCTCAGAGGGTCCCGGGCACATGAGCTCAACCAAAGGTTGTTCAGGTTTATCCAAACAAAGGGAAGAAATGTCCCATGTTCTGCTACAAACCTACCCCTTCCTTTAAATGAGCAAAACCAGTTTCTTCTTACCCTAAAAATATGGGAAGAGGAGGTGTCTGTACTATAAAAATGCTTTCTTAAAAAACAAATTTATTATGTTGGGATGGATTTTAATAATACTTTTAGCTATGCCGGTATTAATAACTTTAATCTTTAAATTCCTATTACTTCTCTAATTTATAATCACACTGAAGGATCAAATGGTTTTTAACAATATATTGAAATTAGCACATGGCATTTAACTCCCTGTTTTATGCTCTCATTATAGATTTATAGCATTGAATCCTTTTATTCTGTTACTTAGAGTTCCAAGTGATTAATTCAAGAAACTCTATCTCTTCTCAAGGCCCTTGTAGCATGGAGAGAAATGGAGATACGGAGTTACTTTGGGTGCTTTGGAAGAGGGGATCAGGATGTGCAATCTTGTGTTTGTTTAAAAGATTTCTGGGTTAAAGCTGCAGTCCTACCTGCAGTGGATTAAACGGGTTTTTTTTATTGTAATGCAAACTTCATAGATCCCTGTGGTGTTGTGTGTTTTATGGTTTATTTAATTGTCAGTCTCCAGGGCACCAAATGGATCCTTTCATACAGTAAGTTCCAGTAAACCCCAGTATTAGTCGATTCTTCTTGGTGTCTTCAAACAGAACACTGAGTGGCCCAGCTGAGCGTGTGATTCTGCTCTTCTCTTGGCAAGCCAAGGCCCAGCCTTGGTGAGTGGGCACCTGTGCTCCCTCGGGGGCCTGGGGGCTCCTCAGGTGGTGGGGAAGAACCGCAGAAGAGAGCAGAAGTGCAGGAACAAGGCCAGTGCACTTGGAAGTCTTAGGCTGGTTTGTTGGGTCCCTCTTCCTCCCCATCCCACACTTATTTAGGTTTTTTTGGATTCTCCAGGAACATAGGATCCTGCAGCAAAGTTCAGGCTCTTTATGGAAATCTGTGAAATCACGTCCAGATATTTCATGTCCTTTTTACATATAAACAGCAGGGAAGTAATTGGAATTTAGATGTTCAAGCTTCTTCCAATTTTAAGCCATAGCAGCATATTTTAGTTTTCCTGCTGAAGAGAATTCCATCCACCCAGATTTTGTGTAAACTCTGTCACACTTTTTTTATACATTCTAATGAAATCCTTATCCTCCACAGGGCCATGTTGGTACAACGGCAACCAAAAAAATTGATGTCTACCTCCCACTGCACACAAGCCAAGACAAGCTGCAGCCCATGACCGTGGTGACCATCGCCAACGCCAAGGTGCACGACCTGATCGGGCTCATCTGCTGGCAATATACAAGTGAGGGACGGGAACCCAAGCTGAAGTAATGCTCTTTCTTTACTACCTCTTGATCTCTCAATTTCTCTGCAGCCTTTTGGCATACTGAAATGGATTTCTATGTCAGTGTTTGGATGTATAACTCTTAGCACCTTCACATTTATCAGTATTTCCCTCCGAGCAGCACACGTGCACCTCCAGCCTTTTCTCTTTCAATTAACTGCTGTGTGCTGGAAAATGATCAACAGGAAGGCTTGGATCTGTAAATGAATCATAATTTCAAAACTATGTAAAAATAATGCAAACTTTATCTCTTTTGGCGTCCCAGAGGCACTTGTTATTTCATGTCCCATCTATTTTCTGGTAGTGTTCTTAACAGCTGAGATCACAAGATGTCAGATAAAATCCAGAACTGCTCCAAGTCCCTTTGCCATGCTGGAGCACTGGTGGTGTTTAGTAAGAGCTGTTCCTTTTTCCTGGCAGATGACATGACATGCATAAACAGGTTCTTCCGAGCAGCTCACCTGAGCAGCTTTTGCTTTAAAACAGTTCTGTAAAATACTTCTGGTTTTGCTTGGGCCATAGAACATAAAGTGAGAACTTAAAGTAGTTTATTCTAGGGTTGTCAGTAACAGTTACTGGCAGGGATGTCCCTGGTGCAAAGGAGGTTGATAGTTTTGTTTGGGTTTTTTCTATATGAGCCAAATTTCACTTTTTATTGTTCCTGGAATATTGAATGAATGGGGTGGGGGTTTTTTTATCCTGAATTTTGTGGGTCACTCTTCCAGCATTTTTCAGGAGCACTGGAGGGCTCTGCAGTCTTAGCTGCTGTCGTAGCACAGCTGTGGGGGAAAGGGAGTGAGGTCACTTGGGCTCCCGTGTTTGTATTTGCTGATTCCTGTTCCATAGATACAGGGCACGCAGGAGAGCAGCCCCTCTTGAAAACACTTCTGTGGATATTCTTTCTTTGGATATAGATTTTCCCTTAGCTTTTCTCAACAGACATATGAGATGTTTCTGAGTTTAAACACTTGGGTCTGATTTGTCCTTTTTTTTGGTTCTGGAGAAGAAATATGAAATTATTCGCAGATGGTGCCATTTCATTTGCTGTTATTAATTTCTGTTCATTATATCACAAGTTCAGAGAAATGTCCTTTGTGTATGATTAGGTTATTTTTTAATGAGTAAGACACCACTGATGTCAGTCTTTGGACACACACATATTTTTCAGGAGCATAGCAGACCTCAAATGGAACAGCACCCGTGAGTGGAGTGTTCCATGAACCATCACTGCCCACAGCAAAAGGCAGCAGTGGGAAGAAATGAATTTCACTGTCTGCCTTGAAGGATAAGATGTTATGATGTGTCAAAAAGTGCTCATGAGCAAGGAGGCTGTCTAATGTAATCAAATCTCAGGGCAGAAAGAATAAAATAAGTAATGGAGGCGTGATTTCCTTAGAGCACATGTTAGACACAGCAGCAGCTGAGGATCTCAGATTAAGGGGCAGAGCCTCGAGTTTCCAAGAAGTTTGTTTTCTTGTAGGTTCTTAATTATTTCTCATGTCTCCATCATCTTTTCTTTTAGCATTGCTGACTGCCAGTCCTGGAGCAATGATTGATTTAACTATAAACTAATTCTTATATTTCCAAGTAAGGAAGGAGCTCGTGTAGGGTACCCATTCTGCATTGGCCATTTGTTCCTGACTCAGTCAGGTGAGCGTGTAAAAAGACAAAACGGGGGTCGTTGTGACACTGCACTAAAGCACATACAGAGAATGCCTCAGATGGGCATACAAGGCATGCAGAGTGACAACTATACCTGCTAGTGACACTGGGAGAATAATGAGGAGGTTTTAGACTTTATAATTAGGAGAAACAACCCCTTCTGTCTTTAGGAAAAGAATATATTACTGCCTAATTCCTTTTCCTAAAAGATAGGAAAGGGTAAGAATCTGAAGTGAATGAGTACTAGTTGACAGCTTTGAGAACATTCTGTATTCAATTAGGCTGCCTTTTTTATTATAATTGTATTGTATTTGTCTCTATTCAGTCTCTTGGTTCGAGGAACCGCTGACAGTGTTAGCAGCCCTGTCCCTGGCCTCTTACACATGAACTTGGGTTGTAACCCAGCAGACCATTTTCTTGCCAGCCCCTGACAGATGTGCTGGAATGATTCCACCTGCAAAAAGTAAACAAAATCCCTTTCTAGGAAGAAATTAATAGTGAGATGCACAATTCAAATACATATGCTATTTTTAGAAGTGAGGAATGCTGCTACATCTCTCAGTTGTTGTGCTGAACTTGTAAGTTCCCAGCTCGGGTCTCAGCCTGGTGGAGGTCCAAAGTGCAGAACAGTTTTACTCACTGGACTTTTTTTTTTAACACATGGTGACTAAATCTGTGTTAGTGTTCAGGAGCCATGACTGATTTGTAACCCCTTTATTCCACGGGGTTTAACCAGCGCTGTGTGTTTCCCTGCATTTGGTGGGAGATCAGCTGGTGGCTCTGGGATCGCTTTGGGACCGTGCTGGGAGAGTTCTGCTGCCGCGTGTCCCTCCAGCTTTAGCGAGCGCTATGCAAGTGCATCAGGTTCCGAATGGAAATGCTCACTTTGTTCACCGGAGCCGGGAGTGCACAGCAGGCTGTCGCAGGCGGAGGCTGGAGAATCAGCAGGGCAAGGCAGGAGCGCAGCTGGGGCAGGTGTGCCGCGGGGAGCGGTCACACTGGAAGTGCCGTGGCGGGAGGGGACTTCCAGTCATGTCGAAAGGGACAAACGAGCATGCAGTGCTTGCTGCCTGTATTCCTCCAGCGTGGGAAGGACGTGGAGCTGCTGGAGCGAGTGCAGAGGTGCTCTGAGGCGTGGAGCGTCTCTGCTATGGGCACAGGCTGGGAGAGCTGGTGTTGTCAGAGCCGCTTCCAGTGTCTAAAGGGGCCCCAGGAGACTGGAGGGGGGCTTGGGACAAGGGTCTGGAGTGCCAGGACGCAGGGAATGGCTTCCCACTGCCAGAGGGCAGGGATAGGTGGGATACTGGGAAGGAATTCTTCCCTGTGAGGTTGGTGAGGCCCTGGCACAGATTGCCCAGAGAAGCTGTGACTGCCTCATCCCTGCAAGGCTTCAAGGCCAGAAAGTTTCTTTACTAGTATTGCAGAATTTTCCAAATTCAGGCTGGCAAATTACCTTTTGGTTAGTGAATTCACAGCTTACATTAACAGCAATGCATCATTATTCCCTGTTTTCTATAATAAATGTCTTAGTCATGACAAGATGCCTATAGATCACCTGGACTAAGCACTCTAAATAAAGCACAGTTGCAACCAAAGGTTTGTGAATTAATTGAGAAAATTGCAAATCAGGTAGTCAGTGAAATAATTCATTGTCACATCCAATCAATAAACTTTGTAAATCAACTCATTTAATTCAAAAAATGATCTATATAGATCAAGCGACCAATTAAACAATTAGCATACACTTTACAATTAATTAATTTAAGCATCAATCATGCAATTAAAACTCCAAATTTAAACTGCAGAGTTTAGAAACACGCTGCCACATGCACCTCCAGCTTTACTGCATGGCTGGGGAAAGGCCTGAGTGCTGGCAGGTTTACAGTCAGAAAGAATACTTATTTTCAGGTCAATAATTTAAACTGAAGTAACAGTTGAAATAGATTTCAGTGTTAGGAAATTATGATTAATACCTGTTTGGTAGCTATAAATAGTTGTTTCCCTCTGGGCTTTCATCTGTGGAAAGAAAGAGGCTCAGCTCTTTATTTTTTTCACATTGTATCTCTTTCAGCTTTCTGTGTTAGTTCTGCTCGTTGGTGTTTATTAATTTGTAACTGCTTTTAGTGACTGAACTTAGATATTCAGAAAAGGTAAGTTTTCTGCTGGTCACTGCTACTGTGTTGGACAGATTTTTTGCTTTCCATTACCCTGGTTACCTGCCTGAGAGCACTCTCTGCTTTTCCAGCCTACAGACAGTAAACTTTCACAGTTGTTTGATATGTGAAAAATCACAGACACTGCTTGTTTGCCTTTAACTCTGAAGTGTAGTCATCCTATAAATAAATAAATTTTCACAAATGGAGAAGTATTACTTCCTGCTTTATGAAATCATGAAACTTTTATAGATTTTAGTGTATTTTAATCACTGTCAGGTTTTGCTCGTAGTGCAGTTAAGGATGAAGACTGACTGCTTCGCTCTGAGGTTTGGGGTTCTTCTATCACCACGGGGTTTTGGCAGAAAGACACATTGGGACCTTTGGGGCCGTGTTCGTATAGGTGTCATCAGGGGCTTTTCAGAGCATTCCTGCTGTGCAGGTGGCTCTGCCTGCGGGGTTCGGTGCCCGGGCCCGTGGCTGTCCTGGCTAAAGGTGCCCTCTGTGTGTTCCAGCGACAACGTCAACGCCTACTGCCTGCACATCGCCGAGGACGACGGGGAGGTCGACACGGATTTTCCACCCTTGGACTCCAATGAGCCCATTCACAAGTTTGGCTTCAGCACCCTGGCACTGGTGGAAAAGTACTCGTCCCCGGGGCTGGCGGCCAAGCAGTCGCTCTTCGTGCGCATGTGAGTACACACCTGGCCTGGGGACGCTCTGGGGCCGGACCCCTCCTCCTTCCTTCTCTGCTTCCCTGCACCTGAGTGGATCAAAGTTCGGGGCCACGCGGGCTGGTGATGCTCTGCAGGGAAGCAGGTGATTTTATAGAGAAATAGTTGTAGGATGGCTTCATAGCAGTGCCGTGGTTGAGAAGAGAAGTGAGCAGTAACCAAGAGCACCAGTTGGAACAGGACTGCACATTCCCCTCCCAAGCCCAGAAGAATTTTGATGAGGGAGATCCCATCCACTCCTGAGACTTGAGCTGTCTGACTTGTAGGTCCTTATCAGTGAAGTAGGGATATATACTGTGCTTGTGAATGAAAAATCTCTTAAACCGTCAGAAGGCCTTAATTACTAGAACAAAATGCCAGGAGCATAAGCCACTTCTTACTTGGGAAAAATATTTCATGTTTGGAGCTCTTGAAATGAAAATGCTAATAGGGTTTTCCTGGTTATTGGACATTACTTACATTTCCTTAACACTACAGCTGCTTCTAGTTCTGAATAATCAGACATTTTTTAAAAATCTGGCTTATTTAATTAGTTTTTATATTTTTTATTGTGTACTGTGTTTCTTAGCGACTTTCCAAAGCATCCTACAGAAAGCCATTGTCAGAAATCCCACGTGTATTCCCAAAGGCCACATTCACTTTGTTCCACTGCATTAGGGCACTGGGAAATAAAATATTCTGGCCCCGGTATTCACTTCTAAGTTATGCAAGGCTGGGATGCTGGGCTGTGCTGCACTGAGGAAGGGGATGCAGGAAGGAAGCACAGCAGCCTCCCCAGGCACCGTGCAAAGCCCGCTTCAGGGGAGGGAGGTCACAGTCACCCAGCTGAGCCAGACAGCTGACACCTCTGCCCATGGAATTGCAGAATATCCAGCTCCTTCCACCTGACTGAAGCTTTTATCTGAAAGAGGGAATCTCCCCTTCACATGCATGCATTTCCCTTGGGTCAATGCTTTTGCCATGAATTTTGTTAATTTTTTGATTGTGAATGATTATCTCCAAGATTGTCCTGCATTTTTGGTATCTCCAGAAGAATTCCAGCAGGTATAGAGAAAATTCTGTTCTAATTCCATGCCCTCAGGAAGGCTTATGGGTCTTTGTTGCAGGCAGGGCAGGTAAGAGGTCATTGTCAATAGACAATGGTAAATTGCTGCTGATTTCTCATCTGGAAAAGGTCCCCTTCCCCATCTGCCCCTCCCCGCCCCCGGTGCCGTGCCGGGTGCGTGGGTTGGGGTCTGTTTTCACTGCAGGGACCAGGCGTGGGTCAGGGTTCGGGCGCTGCCTCGGCGGAGGTGGAGCTGCCCTTCCGCGGGAGCCCGGGCACCTCGGCAGGGTCCCGGCGCGGGCAGCGGCGCCCTGCCTGCAGCTCGGAGCAGGGTCAGGGTCCAGCTGAGCTGCAGGGCCTGCAGAAAAAGGGAAAATCGTTTGGTTTACCGTCATTTGTGCTGATGTGAGGAGCTTCCTTCTAGCTTGGAAGGTGCTGCTGAGGAGAAATAGGACAGCTGCATCACAAGCACTGCTCTTCTGAAAGGGTCAGTTTGGTGGTTCCAGTGTCCACATTTTAATTTTAAATGGCTTGCGATTACCGTGTAAATAATGAGGTTTAAATTAGAATTTTTAATGCGTCCCCTAGAATAAAGAATTACTTGATCATCACTTGATCAAAAGGTTGTTACCTCTGTGAGTTTAAATGTGCGTGCTGTCTTATTTTTGTGGGGATTTGTTGTAAATTCTATGTCTTCTTCCTCCCCTGTCACTCTACCAGTGCACGTAATTGTGGTTTTATATTTTGCATCTCTTTTTTTCCTCCTCGTACTGAAGTATTTCAGCTGCTGCCATGTCAGCCTTGTGACTTGTAATGTTTATTAATATTGAATCACTGTTGAAAAATGTTGATGCTTGTGAGCAGCTCCATGCTGAAGCCGTGTTTCATCTCCGATCTGCCCGTCCTGCGTGTTGGATGCTCGTTCAGATGTTGTGCAGTTGCCGAGCTGACAGCGGTGGAACCCCGCCAGGGACCCCGTTTCAGCAGGACATGTTTGAGCAGAAACAGTTTGCAGAACTTTATACACTTCAACTCCTGCCAAGGCAAACTCTGAGCCACTTGAGTTAGTTATAAATACCCAGAGGTGGTGGCTGGAAGTAGCCCACAGTGCAGTTTATATTCCGAGCTGGATGTGAATGTCTTTGTGGCTGTACAGAGTAGTAAATAATTGAGTTTGATTAGGGAGAGGGACCTCATTATCCCCCCACCTGTGCCCAGCTGGTAGGGGAGGGTCGAAATGAAGCCATTAGCTGTCGCTCTTACTGGCATCTCAAAGAGCTCAAATACATCTGTGTCTTATTTTCTTTTCTGGCACAATCAGTCGAGCAAGCTAAGCAGGCATGACCGAATTTGGCAAGTTCCAAGGACTCTGGCAAAGTTACACAAGGAGAAGACGGAGGGCAGTCATTCTGGCTGCTCGCTGCCCATTAGTCTGGCGAGTTCTGTTTTTGGAAGGTGGCTGCTGTGGAAAGCAGAGCTTTGTCCAATGTCAGACGCGGCGCTCGCACACAGCCCCGCTCTCCTGTCAAGGGTGTTTGTCGGGAGGAGGCAAACAAAGCACCACATCCATGGAAGTACAGACTTCTTGAGGTGGTGAGGTCATACCTGAAAGGCTTAAAATAAATCTGTACCATCATTAGAGCTTTTTCCCTTGGAAATTTTGTTATTGGAACTTGACACGCTCGATCTAATGGTGTTTCGAGGAGCTGTAGCTCAGCTGCCAGTTGGCACGCAGAGGAAATTTGGCATCCAGTTCCTCTGCTCTGTAGCACTTTTTCTCTGTTTTGATATTGTACTTAAATTGCTTTGACTATTATATACAAATTTTCAAAGCAGCACCTCTGCCATACCCAATAGTTTAAGGTTTGAAACCCTTTTAAAATACCAGACTTGCATTGTGTATTTGGAAATTCAGTTCAAAGCCCTGAAATGTGATTTTCTTGGACTCCAGCAGCACTCCCCAAAAGGCCTGTTCCTGGTTTGTGCATGAGGGTGGGTAATCTGCAAAGTACATTTTAGAATATTCATATAAAATTTAAGACAGTTAATGTAGGTGCAAAATTAAGCATGTGGCTCCCAGGAGAGTGGAGAGGGAGGGGCAGAACCCCAAGAAGGGCATCAGAAGACTTGGTAGAAGTCTAAGGGCTGTTGTAGTCATGTCAAAGTGCAGCCAGTTAAACTCAATAGTGCACAGAGCTATGCAAGGCCAACCTGAGATGCACAAAAGCAGGTCATTTAGGCTCAGAATAAAAATAGTGGCTGGCATTTGTTAGTCTGGTTCCTATCACTGTGCACTTTATCTTAAAAATTACCCAGCTAAAGGTAAGTCCATTGCATCAGCTGGGATTTTGAGTTTTAACTCTGACTTTGTGCTGATCAAGTGGAAATTGCTATTAGTCACTCCTAGGCACTTCCAGCCATGCCAGCTGGTTATGCAGTGAGCTTTAAGTGCTATAAATTCCACTTCTGGAAAATAAATTCCACTTCACTGTTTAAAAAAAAAAAAAATTAAATTTTTTTAATATTGCTTCAGATTGGAAAGGAGCTTTTCAAAAAGAAACCTTGTGTCCTTCCAGCGTAGGTTGTTTTATTTTGTGGCGAAAGGGGGACCCTGCCTGTTCCCATGGCACCTCAGCACCACGAGGTGAGCCCGCCGGAGCTTCTGCCGCTGCTGTTGTTTCCTTTTCCCTCTCCTGAACCTTGCCACCCTGGCTCCGGCGCGGAGGCTGTAAAAGAAGATGGAAAGCCAAGTTACCGCAGAATGATCACTATCATTAACATTCACGGGTGGTTCACTTATCATTCCTGACTGCACAGACATGGCAGCCGTTATGAAACGTCCACAGGTGTAGCACGATGATACATATTACATTGTGCCACAATGGATTTATGTATTCTGTAACAAAAGAAAAGTGTAATGAAAAAATACAGAAGGTAATCCTTTATTCCTCCACTGCACAATTTATCAGTAATGCCTGTGGATGATAAGTGCCAGGGATTTCCTTTGCTTGATTTAACCTTGTCACCCAGGTATGTTTTTGCAAAATGACAGAAAATACAAGCTAAGGAATTTCTCTGGCTTCCAATTTGCCAGCAGCAGTTTTAATTGATTGACCAGGATCTGCTTGTCTGTCCCATTTTCAGTGTGTTGACTTAAAATAAAGGTATCACACCTTAGCAGAGTGAGGTAAAACACATCATCTGTGATTGCAATTAAGGATGTGCTGGGAATGGGCCGGGTGAGGACAGTCCATGTCCCTGGGCAGTGCAGAGCAAGCTGGGGAGTGGTGAGGTGAGGTGAGGTGGGTGCATTTCTCCAGCACAGCCTCCTGTGCTGTGGTCGCACAAGGCAGGGGAGTGGTGGATTGGTGGTGTTCCAGATGATCCCGGGCAGAGCACGGCTCCAGGACACCCTGGCAGCGTGTCCAGTGACAGGACAAGGAGCAATGCCCTTAAAATAAACCACAAGAAGTTCCACCTCAACATGAGGAAGAACTTCGTTCCGTGGAGAGTGGCAGAGCCCTGGAACAGCTGCCCAGGGAAGGCCTGGAGTCTCCCTCTCTGGGAACATCCCAAACCCACCTGGACGCGCTCCTGTGTCCCCTGCTCTGGGTGACCCTGCCTGGGTGGGGGGCTGGACTGGGTGATCTCCAGAGGTGGCTTCCAACCCCAGCTAATCTGTGATCCTACGGGGCTTCTCCGGGCGCGGGAATCGTGCTCTGACTCGCTGGCGTGGCCCCAGGATGAGGGCAGGAGCTCTTTGGTCTGGGCTGAAATCCACCCCCGGCTCAGACGCGTGGGGTTGCCGAGCACTGAAATGTTCTGAGGTTCCGTGGTGCCTGGTGAGGGGAAACGAGCGCTGAGCGAGCCAGGGCAGGGGACGGCAGCGGCTGGACCAGGATGGGGTTTCGGCCCCTCTGGCTCTGCTCCAGAGCAAATAGCCAAGAGTTTACAAAAGCGGGGTGCGCTCTGCATTTCACTGCTCCTGCCAAGGACTCGCTCACGGTTCGCACACTAAATATAGCGAAACACAGAGGGTTTCTTATTTTGCTTTGATCAGTAAAATAAACTTTTAAAGATTGTTCTGGGATGAGATCCAGCTTCTGAGGCAAAGAATGGCCGTGGCTCAGGCAGGGGTTAGTAATGGAGTGTCAGGGAAATCAGTCTGACAGTTCTCAGGCCAGCTGCTCAATGGAAAGAATCGGCCGAGCCGGGACAGCCGGAACACGAGCGGGATCACAGCAGCCCGTGCTTTAGCAGCTGAAGTGTCAGGAACTGAAAGAGAATCTTCCATTTTTGGGACCTTCCTGATCCATGGAGGCGTGAGCAGCCCTGAGCTGGGGTCATCTGCCAATGGCCACTCTGTGCCCGGTGGGAATGGGCCTGCAGGCCCTGGTCTGTTTGGGGTGAAAAATGCTGAAAAGCATTTTGTACTAAGGAGAGAATTGTGATTCTGGTTGTTTTGACCATAGTGGGTTTTGGAAGCCTTCTGTTGCCTTTGCAATTTCTTTTTTTCCTGGAGTATTTTAATTTATTTCCCTGTATTTTGGTTGGGGTTTTCTGGAAACTTCCTGTAGATATTGCAGAGCATCGTATGAATTACCTGGAGGCACCAGGTACTGTGATGGCCTGGTCCAGCATGGAGGGCTTTTCATGTAGCACTTCAGTGAGAAACCTTGTGTTGTTTAAATAGAAGCACAAAGGTTGTTTCCTTTTTGTGGTTCTGATTGTAGCATAGGTTTTTCACTTCAAAGAATCCACTTGCTCAGCAGATCAGTTGGGACCGAAACTGTGAGGCCTTTGGGAAGCGAGGGGTTGGCCAGGGCACTGCTGGGCGAAGGGCAGGTGTTGTGTGGTGCTCATGCAGGTCGTGGTGTTCCACAGCAGCTTCAGAGGAGATTTGCTCCTCAGTGAAGTGCTTGGGAAGATCTCTGCTCATGGCAGGTGTTAGCCAGAGCCTCTGAGCCCTGGGGCTGTGCCCAGGATGGCAGTGTCACCTGCAGACTGGTGGCACTCCCTGCCCCAGCTCTGCTCCTGCTGCACTGAACATGCAGCAGAAACAGAGGGAAAAGTAGATGCATGAAAAGGTTGGGAGTATTTGGTTTGAAGATGAGTAAGATAGAGTTATAAATAATAAATGGTCTGGAGAACATAAATTTGGGGCTTTTAGGCAGTTTCATTTTGCCAGGAACAAAGGGAATTGAAAATTAAATTCAGATGAGAACAATGCACAACCGAGGAGAGGGAAAGGGTGCCTTACAGCAGTGAGGGGGAACATCTCCTGAGCCCAGGCTTGGCTGCTGGCCCCAAGAGCACGAGCGGCCTGCAGGACTCCGAGCTGTGACCGGCACGTGCCCAGGCAGGGGGGATGCCACCCTCGTGTCACGCTGCAGCCAGTGCCCTGAGCGCGGCAGCGAGTGCCCAGGGCTCAAAGGGATCACTTCTCCATCCTGGCTGGGTCACGGCCTGGGCTGGGGATGCCACGTCTCGTGTGACCTGAGCTCCAGCCTCTAGTCCCAGCATTTGTGTTTCAAAGTGACGTGTAATATGGGTTTGTTTTTCAGGATGTACTTGTGTTGCTTGGATTGCTTTCGCCTGCCAGTTGCTTTTAAAAATATTCCAGCTGTGATGTTCATATAGAGCTGTACTCCCTGATTAAAATTCCTGGTTGCCAGATACAAGGCTCCTCCTCCTGCCCAAATAGCTTTGCAAACCAGTTTTTTCCATGCAGAGCAATCTCTCCGGTGGGAGCCTTCAGCTCTTGGATTTCCCTGGAACTGTCTGCAGTGACATCTACTGACACGAGCCGAGACTGACTGCGAGGGCTAAGGGGCAAAATTTACTGATATGCTCGTTCAGTGTCTCTTCTATTATATTGTCATCTTCTCTGCTTCCCCGGGGTGCCCCTCTTGGTGTTGGGCAGTGGCACCCCCCACAGCTGTCCCCGTGCTCTTTGCAGCCCTTCCCCCTGAGTGGCCTCTCCCGTGGGTGATGGCCAGGACAAGGACCCACTGCCTTGGATCTTGCTGGGGGTTTTTGTGCCATCGTGTTCACAAAAACGTGTCCAAAGAAACCCCGTTAGGTCTGAAATAATGCACTGAAATAACACCTCGACAGTGCTGCAAAGCTGCAGTCACTGAGGGGTGTTCTGCCACCTGTCCCTAACGGTTTGTTCCGTGTGGGACACAGATGAAAATGCCACTGCAAACTGCTTCCCTGCTGTGTGCTGTGAAACACCCCGCAGACACGTGCTGAGGGGGTGAGGAGCCCCCAAGTACATTGGCTCATTTTTCTCTTCTAATGCTGAACACCAAGTGATCAAAAATAACGATAAATTAGGAAAATCCTTATACCCCTCACCTTGAATCTCAATCCATTTTGGCTGGTTTAGTCTCTGCCTTGCTAAGGCAGTTTGCTTGGTTTCTCCTTTTAGCTCCCCTTTACAGCCCAGCTTCGTTAACGTGTGCCTAACGAGTGCTTTGCTTGAAGCTAACGAGGACTGCGGGGAGCTGCCGGTGATGATTGTTTTGTAAAACTGCATGTGCATCTGTCTTGCAGAAATGCTGCTCATGGATTCTCACTTATTCAGGTGGACAGTATGAAGGTCACCATGAAGGATATCTTACAAAAGGCCTTAAAGAGAAGGAAGGGATCACAGAGAGGCTCAGGTGGGTTATTTATCGTATTTTCTAGAGGGCAGGGTGTTTTCTCCATGAGTATATTTTATATCTCTTTTTAACCGTTGTGAATGTTGCTCAGGTTTTGGGGGGTTGTGTCCCAGCCCCACTCACAGCAGTTCAGTGCACAGGTCTGTGTTCTCCACGCTGGCACAAAGCTGACAGTGCAGGAGCTGCATAATGTTTGCTGCAGAGCAGTATATCCATTCCTGCAAATATTTATTTATGATAACAAAGCCATTTGCATTCAAGACCAGTTCATGGTAATTTGGGATGATGGGTAGAAGTACAGCAAGTCCAGCCCATGATAGAGTTTGTATATATACTTTTAATTTATGTAAGAAAATTATGCTTAGCGTGATTTTAAATAATTTCAAGGATTCATTGTTACTTGTAGTGAAAAAGAAAAATTTACTTTCTGCAATGTTATCAAAATAGTGCTGTTATAGTTAAAGCATATGAACACTTAAAAAAGGAAAATGTACAGTACTTGTATTTCTATTTTAAACAATGTTTTTGTGGGGGGTAGATGTGCATTCACATGTATGTTAGTGTATATATTTCAAAAGTATAAGGCTGAGAGATCTTTCCAGCAACAAGAAATAATTACTGAGAGAAATTGCACTGAGTCTTGTCACGCAACAAAGGAACTTTAATATAAACCCATCTATATAGTGGGAAAGATAAGGATCTTGTCTTTGTAAATGAATGAAACCTCCTTATACACCCTCAGTTTTAACTATGGGAAAAGAAAATAAACCCTGTTCTCTTTAGAAAAAGTAGTTCAGTGCAGTTTTTAAATGCGTGTATAATCTGTCATGGATTTAATTAGCTATCTTCAGATGAGAGCTGAAGTTTTAATAAAAGTTAGAAGAGATAACACAGTGAAGGACACGGATGAGCTGTCTCAAGGCCATATTCCAAGGGAACGATAAGAGCTGTAAAAAATGGCAGAGAAGAGCAATTGAATGGAGCAATGAAAATCTGATTCTCGTAAAAAAAAAAGGGGGGGTGGTGGCGAGGAGCAGTGCTGGGGGGTGGAGAGGAGCCCCGCCAGTCTGCAGCAATTTGGAGGGTGGCCAGGAGCCATCGCTCACCCTCGGCTGCGGCGCCTCCGTCCAGATGTGCCAACGGCACGTCCCGGCCCTTGCCAGCTGACTGCGCCGTGTGATAACCAGCTCTCTGGATGCCCATCACTGGCCGCAGAGATAGAATTAAATGATGATGATCTTCCCACAAGTTGGGAGAGGAAACAATGCATATAAATCTTGATTTCATCTCAGCGTGAGAAGTCTTTATCCATCATCACTCATAATGAACAAGTCGTTAGCGGCGATGAATGGTGTTGGGGTTTTTTCAAACACCTCTTTTGTTCACTTTTTGGGTGACTTTTATTTATTTCCTGGGGTCAGATTTCCCTTCCCTGAAGGGAGGTTGCTAAAGGATTCACTTAGCTCAGTCTTTAAACTGCTTCCCCACTTCGTGTAACAGATGTTTTATTCTTTGTCCATTTGAAATTTGATTCTGCTTTGACTTTGTTACTTTTGCTCAGTAGTTTAGGAGAGGAATGGACCTGGCATTTGTTCCTTCAGCTAATACATTCACTTCTGCTGCCTTGGCCCTCCTGCTCAGAACCCTTTGCAGGAAAAAGATACATAGGCGTGTATGTGTCATTTGGTGTGTGGGATAACTAGATAAGAAATCATTTCAATTTACTTTTTATTAATTATCCATGTGATACCTCACCTCTTTGAGAGATCACCAGCACCCCTGCTGTGGATATAACCATAGTGGAAGTCATGACTACAAACCTTTCGGTTGCTTACAGGCATGTTTATGTGGGAACATGTAACTGGATTTTTTTTGACTACTCGGTGTTAGCAGGTTTTGGTTGTGCTTGTGTCCTGGCATGGCCAGAATTCCTGCAGCTGTAAGCTCCATGCGTTGGGGTCGCTGCGAGCAGAGTGCTCACTCTGGGGGAGCTTCCGACTAGAATTCCCAAATTACTGGGTTTCATAAATGAAATCTGTATTTTTTAACTGCTGATAAGAACCCACAGTGCATTCTTGGAATTGTCCTGTAATGCTGGCATGTGACTGAAGCAATTTCTTGGGTCAGGTATTTGTGTATTGAATTGGTAAATCAGAAATTTTTATTAGCATTAACTTAGCTTATCCAAACTTTTCCTTATTCCCAATTACATCCCTCTCCCAAAATGTTGCTTATCAGGCTGTAGGGGGTGGGAGGGCTTAGGAAGGTCCTGCTGTCATCTTTAAAGCAGCAGCAATTGTAGCTGTGTGCACAGAGGGGACACTCTGGATCCGGACAGGCCGTGCCAGTCCCCATCTGCCCCAGGCTGGCAATGCTCTGAGGGCAGGGAGAGCTCAGGGTGCCACCACAGTGGGCACAGAGACGCTGGAGCAGGAGTAGGAAAAGATTTTGCCATCATTCCTCAGCTACCAGCAGATCCTTCGTCAGTGGAGAGGATGTGCCTCCCACTGTCACTGGGAGATGCAGGGATAAATGGAATTGCAGATCAGACCAGTAGCACAGCACGGGCCGGGGTGGTTCAGGTTATTATTACCAGTGGATTAGGATGCCAAAGTTCTGAATAAAAGATAGGACATAATTTAGGAGAAGCATTTCTCCTCAATCAGCAAGGCTTCCTTTAAAGCTGATTGGTCTGATTTTTAAGAAGTTGTTACCAAAAATAGATTGAAAATACTTATTTGAAGTTTTTGGAATAATTTAATAAAACTGACATGCCTGTGAGCTTTTCTGCTTGTCTTCAATGGGCTTCCAGATCAGCCTTTTCAGGACAAATGAATTTATTACATTACAGCTTATGCTGTTTTCAAGTACTGGTAGAAGCAGTTGCTTTCTGACCTATTTTCACCACTGACTTATAGGACATTTTTCAGACTGGTCCTAAATTGGTAGGAAAATGCAAACCTGGGTTGGCTACTTTGGGTGAGGAAAATCTGAGGAATTCCTGTGGTACTGTTGGGAAGGGCTTTTTCGCATGACCGGGGCTAAAACACAACTAGTTTTCTCTAAATGCTTTATTCAGCCAGTAAAGATTATTTGTTGCAGCAAGATACTGGTCAGTAGGAGACAGAAGTAGGCTACAACCTTTGCTTCATAGAAAGGGGCCTGAAAAAAAAGAAGCAATATTCTGACTGTGCCTGGCTCTGTTTAGATAAAATTATTGCAAACTGTTCAAACTATTTCACCTTCCTTGCAATTCTTCTTTCTCAGTGTCTCAAGGCTTTTGACACATGAACTGTGAGCATTTTTAAATAATAGTATTTGAGTCAGTCAAGGGGAAGTGCAGGTGGTGGCATAACTGGATGTGTTGTAGCTGAGCGAGCCGCGGCCCCGAGTCCTTTCCTGCAGGACGTGGTTGTCCTGCAGCAGGACTGTGGGACCCGGTGACCTGTCCCACCACAGGCACCCACGGGGGGTTAATGGGAATGCCGGATCATCTCCTGCCACGTGCCCAGATAACCAACTGGGAGAAGTACATGGGAATGGCTGTAAGTTAGGAAAAAGCCTGTAACAACCAGTCAGTGCTGCATACTGGAGAAGATAAATCTGCAGAGGAAATCGTTGAGGCAGATGTTTAATTAGTTGGAGCAGGCTGGATAAATCAGGATGGGAGCTGTCTATGCAGATATGCCGGTGTGCCTTCCCTTCCTCTGGGCTGGTGTCACTGGCTTTGAAAGCAAACTGTTCTTTTTGCTGAGGAAAGAAGCAGCAGAAAGAGTCGTATAACCTCTCGCTTACTGTAATGGATTCCCCTGTGTACACTCATAAAATAGAAAATGTAATTGATGTTTTCTTATGGTAATGAAAACTAACGAAGTCGAATACTTTATCATCAATTTGTTTAACCTATTGCGTGCTCAGCAGCGTGTATTGCACAGGCATATTTTATGGGAGGGCTGGAAATAAAACACAGCAGTTGTGGGATGAGCTTCTAGAGGAGACTGGTCTAATCCAGGATGGACCACCTTGAAGGGGCTCAGGGGCATTGCTCCTGCAAGAGGGATTTCTGAAAATAGCCCAAATGGGAGAGAAGGAGCCCAAGGATGGGGTGATGCCCCAGCCATGGAGAGGAGAGCTGGAAGCTCCATCAGTGCCACGGGGACCTGGCTGGGCATGGCACAGGCCTGGCACTGCTCAGGCACTGGGGTAACAGCCCTTGGAGAACCCCAGTGTCCATAGGTGGTTGAAGGATTGTTTCGTATAATCCTGCCATGCCTACATCTCCTTGAGAGTGTTTCTTTGAGCACTTCAGCAGCTAATGGTGTAAATATAAAATCTCTCTGCAGTGTGGCAGATCTGCAAAAAAGAACTCACATGCTGGAGATTGGGAGCATAAGAACTTCCTGTTCCCCTTGAATTTATCAGTAAAAATGTCAGATACAGTGCTGTCTGGATTTTGAACAGCTCTAATAAACGAGTCCTGAAAAGCTGTTTTAGAAGGTGTGATTTGGGTGTTTTAGTACTTGGGATAATTCTGCTCCCCAGAGATCAGTAACAGTCTTAACATTAACTTCTGGAGCAGGTAGCTGTTAGGTATGCTTGAAAATCCCACCCTCAGGCTTGGCAGAGGAGGTTTTGTCGGTGGTACAGATGATGTTGCAGAGCTGTAAAACACCATTACCCCTAGAATGTGATTAGCTTTACTGGGAAATGATTTTCCTGCTCAGTCGGTCTGGTGTGTGTTTCTGCTGGTCTTGCTGTCACCAATACTCGTGTGTTAACATGTAAGGAATTTGGGTGATGGTAGATGTGCACTTTAAATCCTGCTTTTTAGGAAGATTCAGTTGGGCCAGGGCAGGCACAGTTCTTCGAGGTGGAAGGCACAGCCTATGCTCTGATCCCACGGCTCAGCTGAGGCTGGGGCTGACAGCAGCCCACAGCGTGCAGCAGGCAAGGAGATCTTATCAGGCTTTTTATGTCTGCACCAAAGCCTGCACTCAATATTCCCTATAAAATATCTTTGCATGGATTACGATTTTAAGAACATAAGAACGATGGTGACTTCATCCTTGATACTTCATGTATCTTGATGCTATGGTGATTCTCAAATTAAATATGTGCAGGAACTATATGTACACTTGGAAGTTATCTCCCTGCGTGTGAGCTGTCTCATTCCTGCTGCTCTTCAACAAACACATTCCCTGGGACGCCAGTTGCCTTCTCCTCTTGAGCTCAATGAATGGACTATAAATACTAATGTAAAGTAAATAACAATGCAGAGAGAATGTGTGCAGAGGCTTTGTTTTCAAACAAATTAAGCATCGATGTCAGTATATAAAAACCGAATGTTCTTAGAAGGAGATGAGAGACAAAACTAAACAATATAAAATGCTGAAATGCTGGAATAATCCTGACTGTTCCTGGTCCGTGTCAGCCTCTCTTCATCTGAAATTTCTGGTGAACAGAGAAGTCTCCTCTGATTAATCTTGTCTGATTTCAAGTAGAAATTCTTTGCAGGGTGAACATGCTACTGATTATTATTTAATAGCTGCCTCAGACTGCAAACATCCCCTGACCAGAAAGGCTCAGTCCTTTTAAGAACAAAATGCTCTACAAGTTTAATTGTTATAAACAAAACCTTCTGCCAACATTGCACAGACGTGACCTGTATTTTCCGTAGGTTAGAGGGAGAGTTATTAGCTCAGTGTTCTGTGAGTTTGGAGAAAGATTAATACTTTTTCGATAAATGAAAACAGCTGCTTTGCAATAACATTCAAGTCCCTAACAGCTGTCAACCAGTGCTTTTTGCATTCTTTAAAATGTGTAAAGTGACCAAAAATAGTCTAAAATAATCTTCCTGGTCTGTTTAAGTGTATTATTTCACTGCCACAGGAAGCTGAATAATAAGAAAAGAGAAAGATTCAAGAAACAGGCATAGAACTTAAAGATAAAAGTCTCCATATCATGTTTTAGTCTCTACATCAGAATCAGAGGAATTACAGCTGCCAAGGCCAGGGAAAAGAGCCTATTCCATCCCCAGGTACCTGGGAGCACAGTGTGTTACAGACCCAGGTTTTGTGCTGGTTGATTATTCCCATGTTTTAGATGTGTTCACACAAAGTTTGAGTTACCCCTCGGAACCTGGAGACTCTCAGATGAAGAGTTCTGCTTAGTGCTCATCTTTGTTTGAGGAGCAGCTGGGGAGGAGAGATCTGAGTTGTGTTTGAAAATTCAGTTTCTGACGTGTGAGTGTCAGCACCACATTTAATGTCAAACTTCATGACTTAAATGTTCTAAAACAGCTGCTAGAGGAGCTGTGGCCCTTGCTGGGGTTTTCCTTCCTCATCCTACCTTGTTGGTGGGAGAGTAGGACAAAAAAAGGTCTGTAGAGAGGGGTGTGTGTGTGTATTTTGATTGGACATATATGTATTTATTCATACATTTTTAAAAAAAGAAAAAGATAAAAGAAACTATGTAAAGCCACAGCCCTGTGATTAAAGCACTTTTAACAGATGAACTACAATTAGAATAAACTGTCATTAAAGTTTGATACTGTCATGGAATGATGGTAACTGAGGAGTTTAAATTTAAAAGTAAATATGTTCAAGTAGGCGATGCATATGTTTGCTCTGACTCTTTCTGGGATGGAAGCCCCAGCATCTGTGACAGTGAAAAGCCAATTAATTTGTATTTCCTTGTGTTCACACTCGTGCTTTTCTGCTTAATGGTAGTTGTGAGATTCTCTGGCTCCGAGTGCTTTGTTTTGGATCATTACAGCACCCCTGCAGGGCTGGGGCCCGGGTTATGAATGGCTGTACCTGGAAATGCTTCAGCGGTCCTGCGTGTCCTCGCATCACCGAGAGCACCCCACGCTGTCCCCGCACTGTCCCCACTGTCCCTGCACTGTCCCCCCGCTGTGTCCGCTCTCCCCGCCCTGTCCCCACGCTGTGTCCGCCATCCCCGCACCGTCCCCCCGCCGTCCCCCCCCCGGCCCCCCCCCCGCCCCCCCCTCTCCCCCCTCGCCCCCCCCCCCCCCCCCCCGCTCCCCCCGCCCTCCCCCCGCTGTCCCCCCGCTGTCCCCCCCCTCTCCCCGCTGTCCCCGCGCTGTCCCTCTGCGCCGGTGCCGCGCTGGGTCAGGAGCTGCCTGGCTCCTGGTCGGGGCTCTCTGCGCCCTGCTCNCACGCTGTTCCCACGCTGTCCCCACGCTGTCCCCACTCTCTCCCCACTGTCCCCGCTGTCCCCGCACTGTCCCCACGCTGTTCCCCCGCTGTCCCCACGCTGTCCCCACTCTCTCCCCGCTGTCCCCCCGCTGTCCCTTTCCGCCGGTGCCGCGCTGGGTCAGGAGCTGCCTGGCTCCTGGTCGGGGCTCTCTGCGCCCTGCTCAGCACCCCGTGCCGGCATTCCCGGAGCGGGGCTCGGCTCCGCTCACTGCTCCCAACCAGGGGCTGATCCGGGAAGGGCAAAACTGCTCACTGCTTGATTTTGTGGGGTATCTCCCACAGCAGGACGGGTGAGCAGGGCGAGCCCCTCGGTGCCGAGAGGGGCGATGGAGCTGCTGGCAATGATTTCCTTCTGCCTCCAAACTGCAGCTCTGCTCTGCAGCGGGGATGATTTATTCCGCACGCCCTTTCTCTCTCCCCAGCCTGTTGACACTGAGCAGACCCCGGCGTGCCGGGAACGGGGATGTTGGTGTGCGTGGAACAGCTCGTCGGGAACAAAGTTTGTGAATAGTTGGTCAGAACAGCGGTGGCTCGTTAGCCCTGTGCCTTGGGCTGGTGGGGGGCTGCATATCAGCCTGGATGGGTGAGAAGAATTTTTCGTGCCCAGCATCTGAAATGAAAGTGAAATATTGAACAGAGTCTATTTTGGAGCTGTTGGTATTGAATTCATGTGGTTACTGGTTCTTCTGGATGGTAATAATGCTGTCATTTGTGCGGTATTGTAAACTGTGCAGCCCAATGTTTGTGTGACTGAGATTTTTGTGTTCCTTTCACCCACTCTGATGAACAGAGGCTGTGCTGGTACCTGGTACCTTCATGGGACCAGCTCCTCCCTGCTGTGTTTTCGTGAACCCTCGAGCGCACCGTGGCTGTGCTGCCGAAACGGCGGAACAGTCACTGGTACCTTCATAGGCGGGGAAAAGCACCTTTGTCCCGTGATAATGCCGGCCGTGGAGAGCCCCTGATCCGTCAGGAATGCCCGTCTGGGCTGCGCCCCAGGACGGCCCCTTGGGTCCGGCTCCGGCGGCGGCAGCCGGCGGCGGGGCTGGCACTGACAGCGGGGCCGCTGCCCCGCGCCGCCTCCCAGAGCTGGGACTTTGGAATAAAATCCGTGTATTGGATTTCTGCTGTCGGTGCTTTACATTGGAGATCAAACACGATGATTTTGTCCCAGCTTTATTTCGAGCTACATATTGCTAATGCAAAAAGGTAGCAATTAAGTAAAACCCTTCTGTTGATGCTGTGCACAGCCCAGGTTGCTGCTGGCTGTGCTGCACATTTGCTGTTCCCCAGAAAAGCAATCCAGAAATGAAGTGTTTGTTTCTTTTTAACGGGCTTTTGACTAAATTCTTTAATTTCACTGGCTGTCAAGGTAGTGTTAAGTAAAATAGGTTTGAACTGCTGTAGTTTTTGTGTACTGGACTAGATGTCAGAAACCTTTGCCATCACTGGAAATTCTGTCACTCTGGATTTACTATCTGTTTCCCACAGCTGAATTCCTGAGCAGTGTGATTTAACACCTTGGCTCTCCATCAACCGGGCCTGGCATTTATTTGAATGCATTACACCACTGGTTTCCATAAACTATTTTACAATTGTTTCATATAAATGACTGTTTATTTCTACAAAAACCATCTGTATTTCTGTGGAGAGCGGCAGATAACTGTGTGTAAAATTCGGTAATGTCACAACAGTGCAAGTTAAGGAAAAACAGATTGGGCTAAAAAAAAACCTCTCATGCTTGTGCGTAATGTTAAAAGTTTGTTTTCAGTATTTAAATATCTTTATTTATTAACCAGTATTTGCATTTGTAATGATAAAATCTTTATTCCACTTCAGAGGTGTTGAGGGGCTTTGGGGATTTTTAGCGGATAAACAGATTTAAGACGTCCTCGCAGCAGCAGGATTGGAGATGTAAACATTCTGCTCTGCAGCCAGCTCCTCTCGCACTGTTTACATATTTTCTGTTGTTTTATTGTCATTGCCAAGAACACAATGGAATCCTGCCCCTTCTGTCATGTTCTAAGAAAGCTCCCGCAGAAGGAGGCCTGAGCCCTCTCCCTGTTCCCCCTTTCTCTGCTCTCCGCAGCGGATTGATCCCGCTCCTCCTCAGCCCTTTTTGTTTATGGCCCAGAGCTCGTCCCCTGGCCCGGGGGCCGTGTCCAGCATCCATGGGGAGCCAGGCTTCCCCCAGGCCTCCCCAGGGGAACGTGGAGCTGCCTCGGTTTCCCTCCTCCCAGCTAGCACCCAAGGAGCCTCCACACTGAGCTATTTTAGTTCCTCCATCTGCTGCCCATGTGCTGGCAGAGGGAGCACTGGAATCCAGCAGTCTTACACTTAGCACGACTGATACTTTCTGACAGACTATTTGAAATGATAGAAATACATAAATCTCCTCTTTTTTATGACCTTGTAATAGCTGCAACATATTTCCAGCAAATATTTTCTATAGCAATAATAAAAAAGCGATAACAAAAAAATAAATATAAATATAGTTTAAACTCAAGCGGAATCGCGCTTTCAAAGCCTAGGGATGGAACAGCGAAGCAATAAATCACAAATCCTTGTGAAAGGAGGGACTTGAAACGGAAAGTCCCACAGTCATCAGTGTTAAGTGTTTATCAACAGGGGTTTTTTGACTGCTCTCCTGTCTTCTGCCTGTGGGCAGCACTCAGGCACAGCTCAGTTCCTTTTTGCTTGTTCCCTCCAGCCCAGCATCCATCGGTTCGGCTGTGGCTGCCTAAATGTCCACGTTTCTGATTTTTTCTTTGTTATTTTTTCTTTTCCTTTGTGTTTTCCTTTCCCCAGAGCAGCTGTGGCTGCTCCATCCCTGGAAGTGTCCAAGGCCAGGTTGAACCGGGCTTGGTGCAGCCTGGGATAGTGGAAGGTGTCCCTGCCATGGCAGGAGAAGGGCCCAGATGAGCTTTAAGGTTCCCTCGTGCCCTGAGCCGTTCTGTGACTCCGTGGTTCTTGCAAAGCCGTGTGAGCAGGCGGCAGTGCCTGGGGTGTGCTGGGGGTCGGGTGTGGAGATGCTGCGCCGGTAGCACGGTGTTTCACGTGTTGCTCACACCCGCTGCTCTCGCTCTGGGTGGTGGCGGGGGTTTGTGGAAGGAGTTCAAGGACAGACCGGTTTGCCTGGGCTTTCTCACCAGGCAAACTGTGAAACTGTAGCAGGAACCCCTAGCAAAGAGCAGAATTAATGGATGACATGTGAGCAAACGCAGTGTGCGGGGCGAACGCGGGCATGGCTTTGTCAGAGCCGGCTGTGCTCCAGCGCCGTGAGCAGGCGGTGAGGCAGCCAGAGACCATCGGAGTGGGGTGGTGGGTTTTCCGTGGCATGCTTAGGTTTCCAAAAAAGATTTGACAAAGGCTCATAAAGCAATTAAGCTGTCACAGGATGAGAAGGAGGATCCTCACATGGATTAATAATTGATTAAAAGACAGGAAACAAAGAATAGGAATAATGGCCCTCGGTGATTAGTAACTAGGTTACTGGTGGAGCTCCAGTGGAACTGGTGGAACCTGCATTGTTCGTTAATGTGGGGCATGGAAAGGATGTGAATGCTGATGTGACAAAATGTGCTGTTGATACAAAAGAGGTAAGAATAGTGCAAATAAAAGCTGTCTGTGAAGCACTGCAGAGGTATCCACAGTGCTGAGTGACAGGACAATAAAACGAGAGAGGGAATTCAGTGTCAATGAGTACAAAATAATATACATGGTGAAAAGCAACTGTAACTATATGTGTACAATGATGGGCTCTAATTACCTTCCATCAGTCAGGAAAAGTATCCGGTGTCATCACGGGTAGTTCTCTGAACACTTCAGCTCCATGTAGGAGCAGGCAGAAGGACAAATGGAACATCAGGAACTGGGTCCATAAATCCCAACGTACCCACATCTTAATTGCTATATTTTGTCTCAAAAAAGAGAAGTGAAGAGATGCAGAAAGGGGTGGGTGGGAAATGGATCAGGCACGTGAAACGAGGAGCAGATGCTGAGGAGGGAAGGGCTTTTCTAGTGTGGAAAAGGCACAGCTGGGTATGAGAGGTGTCTGTGAAGTGGTGGGGACAGTGAATTGGGAAGGTTTTATCCTGGTCATTCAAAGACAGGAGCTGCTTGCCCCAAACATTGGGGTGGCAGTGGCTCATTGGAACAAAAGGAATTCTTTTCCTCACACAGTGTAATAAACTCAGGAGGTAAATGTCATGGAAATGGGAAATTCAAAAGTGTTTTGGACAAATGCACGGACCGTAAAGGGAGCAGAAGCAGCTGACATAGCACAGGTGGAACCGGGGTGTTGGTGAGAATTATGGGAGCTCTTGAAGGTGAAAAGAGGGCTGCACAGACGTAGGGATGTGTTTTGTTGCAGACTAACTCTGTCAAATATAGGCTCAGTTTTCAACCATTTGGGGTTTTTCATTGATACTGGTCTTCTTAGTTTAGGCTTGACAAGTCCACAAACATTAAATATTCTTTCTATAATCCTTATTTCACCCTAGTAACTAGTTCAGAGATGGAGAGGGGTTTGGTTGGGGTTTTGTTTAAAGGCTGGTTCCCTGTTGCAGTGTTAGTATTGTTTATTGTGCAGATTCACCCCTGACCGTGGCATTCTTCATTGCTATTGAAAGTTAATGGGGGAAAAATTGCATTCCAAACATTTGAACCCGTAGTAGCCATGGCTGAACTTAGTTGATCTCTGGTGATCGGTTCAATTTAGTTACGATTTTTAGCCATTAGGCTGGGGCTGAATGATGGTGATTTGGTTGAGGCCAAATGTCTGCAGAAAATTGGCTGTTTGATAAGAGCCCTGTTATCAGAGGGGGATACTTTCTCATTTACATTTAGATGAGTATTGATTATTTATTTACTCAGAGAAGTGAGATTCGTTCCCAATCTTATCTCTCTAGTCTCTGCTTGTCAGCAGAAAGAGAGAGAGAGCTCCTGACAACAGCCCAAGATAACAGCACTTTGTAGTAGAGATAAAAGTTGGAATGGGCCTTTTTCTAGTCTTGACTGAAAGGATAAGTTTTAAAAATTAGAACTGATGGGTCGTGCTTTCAAAAGCCCTTTCTGAAAGCTTTGCAGCTTAAATGGCAACAGAATTGGTTTGTTGGTATGCGGGTGGCCATTCCCTTCTGCAAGGGGGACGCTTAATTTGATTATAGGGTGGGATTCTTCCCCGGCACCTTTGTGTGCTGGTAGGGAAGCTGTGTGTCTTGGGGTCTGTTTCCTTGCTTTTAATTCCTGATGAACATTCCTATCTCTAAAGGAATGTCTTGAAATAGCCAAGTGGGTATCTGTGGACAGAATCCATGGTGAGAGTGGTTCAACAGGGATTTAGATGGAAGGGACGTGTGTGATGGAGGATCACCCACAGGAGGGGTGTGGAGCCCTGGGAGCTGCCATCAGCAGGAAAGCTTGGCTTGGGGCACTGGCCAGGACAGTCTGTGCCAGGATTTTAAAGGTTTCTTTTACAACTGCACTGAACATTTGCATGAGATTACAGAAATCCATAAAATCCATCTTTGGTATTGCCACTTGAAATTTTGTTGAAATTCACAGAGCAGGATTCCATTAGGAGACCATTAAATTATCCAATATTCCTACTACAGTGACATCATTTGAACTTGTGAGAGAAGCCTGATAGTAAAACTCCTCCACAGACTCAGCCTAACGTTCTTCATCTGTTGGGAAGCAGAGGTCATGTAAATGTGGACAAGATATTTAAAGCATAATTGAAGAGTAGATACTCTCTAAAAATCCATTTACACTTTTTTTATTAATTTCCCAGTATTTACATTTTTATTAATTTCTCAGTATTTCTGTTTTTAAGGAGTTACCCATAAGGCAGGTGTACCTGGTTCCTGCTCTGGAGCTTTATTTCCCTGCTTTATTAGCAGAGTTAACACAGGCTTGACACAAACTGGGTTAAACAATTTACCTGATCATGGAATTCTCAAGCTGCTCCAGATGAAAATGATGCTTTGCCGCTGCAGGGTGTGTTGAGGGGTGTGATCCCTGGTGGCTCTCCGCAGGGTTCGGCAGCGCGGGGACTGTTTCAGGTATGGGTGATGTTCTTTGGGGTGCATCCAGCTGGTGGAATCAGATCCCCACAGAGGGACGGTGAACTCTGCCTGCATTTAGCCTTTCCCTTGTGTCCGTGGGATCCTGTGATAATGGTCAGGCTTTGGCAGTGTTGGTGTCTGTCCTTTGCCCCTCCTGCTGCCTGGGGGCCCTGGGGTGGGTCCGTCACTCCGTGCCCGAGCACCAGCCCAGTCTGGCACTGGGAGAAGCTGCCCCCGCACCACACTCAGCCTTTAGGTCCAAGTGGGGGCAATTTCACTCCTCCCTCTGCTCTGATTTTAGATGTTTTTGGGGCGGGAGCAGGCGAGGGGCTGTGTCGGGGCAGGGAGCTGGGGCACAGCAGAGGGCACTGGTGCAGCAGGTCCCGGTCCTGGGGAGCCAGAGGCTCCCCCTCTGCTGGGTGAGCGCCCGGAGCAGGGCTTTGGGACCGGGTACCAGCAGCACAGGTGTTCAGGTGGGAGCCAGCAGTTCCCTTGGATGTAGCTTGGGAATCTCTGGAAGGTGCTTGGGGTGAACAGACAAAGCCATTGGGTTTTGCTGTCGCTGGTCCTGTTCTTAAACCTACACCAGATTTTAAATCCAAATTGATTTACTGCTTTGAGATTTTTTTTCAATTCAGTATATTTTGCTTCTGCCTAACAAGCAGGCCTCTGTTTATTTAATTTATTTTAAACATAAATTGTTAATCACATTTCCAGTAGCTGGGAGAGGAGCGGTGATGGTGCTGGCTCTGTTTGCCTTTCTTTGTGCTGCACTGAGACGTCCCCGCTGCTTCTCGAGCGTGGTTTGCACTGCAGATGCCTCGGCAGCTCCACGTGCCATCACTGGTTGTGCTGGGCAGGATGGGAGCCGCTGGGTCTCCTCCCATGTCCTGCAATCAGCCTGGCACTGGGTCTGCCCTGAGCGGCCCTGGGAATGAGGGGTGTCCGTAATGCTCCACTCGGGGACGGAACGCGCCCGGGCCGAGCAGCGAGTGCCTCACGTGGCTTTGGGGAGATGGAATGAGAAGCTGTAATTGAAATTCTGCTGTAGTAAATTTAAAATTAATTGGCTAACAAATTCCATTCCTTAGGCATGCCATCTGAGGCTGAAAGACTTAATTTTTTTATATATTTTAAATATTTCATCATATGTGCTCGTAATTCAAAGTCAGCAAACAGTCAGAAATCTTTTAAGTACTGGTGAAGAGGGAATAGATTTCTTTATTTCAGTTCTAGGGTTTTTGTTACTTTGAGACCTGGTTAAAGGGGCTTTGAATCACTTCAGATTTTTCAGGTATCTATTTAGGTTATTTTACTGGATTATATGGAGAATACACAGCTGAGAGCTTGGTGTGCGCTTCAGCTCTCAGGTGTGAGCGGGAGTGGAGTCACCCTGTGCTGCTCCAGGGTGGAGCGAGGACAGGAGGTCATTGGCCTCCACCAGCTCCTGCCCTTGGAAGGGGCTTTTCTTCTTCAGGGTCCCACCTGGAGCTTGGTGCGCTTGGGTCTCCCCCAGCCCCGCCAGGGCCTCTCCTGACCACTGTCAGGACAGCAGGGCTGGAGCTGGCACCTGGGGCTTCACCTGGAATTGGGTCAGAGTGTCCTGCTTTTGTTCAAGTTAAGGCACGTAGTTTGAGGATCCATTCAACTAAAAGTTTCATTTTTTTTAGTGGCCTATTTTCTGTAAAAACAATTTTTGATACATTTTCTGTAGTTGTAAAACAACTTTTTAAGTGATATTGTCCTTACTTTGGAGATTTGGTTGGGGAAGAAAGAAGTTGGCACCCGAACCTTCAAGATTTACTGTTAAGATGTGAAAATAATTCATTCAAAGCAGCAGCATCTGTTCCTCTGTGTTATGCAGCTCAGTGGTAATAGTGCACAGACCCTGGAGAAAGCTAAAATGCACCTCTTGGTGACCTGCCTGCCCCGTGCAGCCTGGAGCTGTGGGTGGTGCCAGTGGCACAGTGGCCCGGGCCAGCCGGGGAGGCAGCGCTGGTCACTGCTGGCCGGAGAGCCGCTGACCCCCTGCCCGGCTGGGCGTTTGGCCAGAGGGGCTTCACCACAAAATGCAGCTCGTAAGGAAGGGCTGATCTTCCCAGGTATTTCCCAGTGCTCTGTGTAGGCAAGAGGGAGCAAACACAGGGGGCTTCTTCGCTCGGGAAAGATGCCCATAAATCCCCCTGGGTGTGCAGCGAGGTCTGAGCGGGTGCTCCCACGCCAGGCTGTGCTCCCGCCCCGCAGCACGGGCAGGGCTTCCCGCAGGCTCGCCTGCTGTAGGAACAGCGTGGGAGTGTGGGACAGGGGTTTGCCAGGTCACACCGGGGACAGCTGAAGACAACGGGAATCTGTTGTTTCCTTCCACACCATCCTCCAGCTTCTGACAGGGCCCTTCCCTTCGGGAAAGGCTTTGAGACATCAACACCCACCTGCTGCGCTCCTGGGCTGCGAGTAACCTCGTGTTAGTTGAACGTGCTAAGCCATCACTTTGTTAGAAAACAGATGATTTTACAAGTTACTTTATGTTTCAGGTCCTCAGTATCGGCTGGAGAAGCAGAGTGAACCTAATGTCCCAGTAGATTTAGACTGTACCTTGGAGAGCCAGAGCACTTTGGAATTCTGCCTTGTCCGGGAGAACAGTATGTTTCCCCTTTTCACTTTTGCTCTTGTAAACTGCTTAAACTCACATAAGTTATGTATTTTGGAACACAGGCTGTACTGTCTGGGCAAGTACATTTTGACGAGACTCTCTGTCCTGAGGCACTTCTCTGTGGTGCCAAAACAATATTCCAGAGGGAAATGATGGATTTCATACCTTTAGTAAATAGTCTGCATCCTGTTTATCGCTTCATGATTAATCTTTTGCTGTTAAACTCTGCACTGTAAAGTTATGGCCAACCCTGAAAAACACGAAATATGAACCTGTCTGTTGCAGACATTGCTCAGTGAGTCGAGGGGTTGGTCTGCAGGGTGTTGTGCCGTGTCAGTGTGGCTGTCGGAGGCACTGGGGTTTTCTAATAAAATTTAAAGAAATTAGCCATGCAGAAATAACTAGAACAGTTTGATGATTTTTGAAGTGTCAGACAAATAATCTTCTCCCCAGCTCTGCTCAAATATTTTTATTCTGTTACTATTTTAATGATTCTAATATTTATTTCCTGATTTATATCTTTACATGAAACAATAAGAAACTTTAAAAAAAGACATTTAACATTGATTTGTGTTTGTTCTCCATGGCATTTTGGTCCATTCTTCATTCTTTACAACAGCCACACTATCAGTTTTGATGTTCTTTCATTCCATTTTGTGTAAAAATGTTGATTGTACTAATGAGTAAAACCAGTCACAGTCCTGCTCTCAGCCAAGAACGCTGCACAGAGCCATAGTAAGAGCCTGCTTCAAGTAGTAGAAGAGTTTTTTCTTTCTGTGCAAAGGTTAAAGCTTTCAATTGATGCTTTTTGGCCATAGCAACTGTATCTTATCCCAGAATGGCAGCAGAGCATCCCCAAAGCACCCCTGGTTCCAGCAGGGAGCAGCAGCCTCTGCTGCATTAAGGGAACAGCAGAAGTGAGACAGCAGCACGAGCTCCCAGTGCTGCTGGGGCTGGCATTAACACTCTCAGCTTTGGCTGCTGCTCTCCGTAAGGTGGGAATTGCTCCCGAAATACTCCTGGTGCTCCTGGTTCATTTCTTCATAAAATGGTTCTGAGAAACCGTAGGAGAGACCTTGGTAAGAGGGAGCAGGGGGAGTGTGCTGAGGAAATGGAGGAATTCTGACCTCACTAATCGAGTTGTGCTCTTCCACGAGCCAGAATTCCCCGACGTCTGCATCCCACCTATTATTTTTGTATTGATTTTTAATCTATGAAATGATGCACACTAGTCATACTTCCATGGGTTTTGCTTGTGATTTAAAATAACATTTTTTTTAACCCGAGCTCTGTAATTAAAAGAATACTGTAGGTACTGCATTTTTCATGTATTTGCATCATCTGTGGAGGAATCCAGGCTGTGGCCTGTAGCTGTCTCTCCTGCAGGTCTTTGCTCTCGTGAGTGACTGGGTTCAGGTTGCACCATTACTTAAAGAGTAAATCTGTTGGAAGTTTATAAGTGGTGTAGCAGGAGGCAATCAGTCTGCTCTGCTCCAGGAGAGCCTCAGGAGCCTTGGCTCAAAATAAATATCAGTCACAGTGTTGAGGGGACAGTCTTCCCTTCTCCTGAAGTCCTTGTGCTGCACTGCTCCCCTTCCCTCCCAGGCCAGGGGACACCAAAGCGAGCCCTGCTCATCCAGAGCACTGGAGAGGGGTGGGATGGATCCCTGGGGCCCGCAGGTCCAAACTCCCTTAACTGGCGAGCATTCCTGCCCTGATGTAGCAAAGCAACGGTGCCCATCTGGGAGCAGGATGTGGAGCCCTGCCAAGGTGGGATTCCCACGCAGGGTGACCCTGCACTGTCCCTGCTCGGGGCTGCGCGCCGGCCCCGCACGGGGGCTCGAGGACGGTGTGGTTTGTGAGATCAGTCACATTCCTGCCTTCTGCAGAGCCTGCCTCCCTCTGCACAGTCCAAAAGGGCGTTTTGGGGTGCTTGGCAACTATCTTTTGCCATGACATTAGAATAGACATATTGACAGTTTTGCACTATTAATAAAATAATGGCTTGACAATCCTATCATCAAACTGAAATATTCACTTTGTGCATTCTGTCTTGATTTGAAATACTTTTAGCTTTGATATGCCAGTCAGAAAAAACTCTGTTGTAACAGCTATTACTTGTAAATGTGCTCTTCATAGTCTCATAGTCATTTATAAATATATATATGGATGATGCCAAGCATCTGCTGGGAGAAGAGCAGCCACATTCCTTTGGGCAAAGAGAAAGTTTATATTTCAGCGTATTAAATGAAACAAAAACTTTCCATTATTAAGAAATATGTATGGAGAAATCCCCTTTCCATCCAGCATTTAGTAATAGCATTCAAGCTAATAAACTGCTTTCAGTGTGCAGAACTTTTAACTTGCACAAAGATTTATCTTTAAACTGAAAGCTGCACTTTGTAATGTGAAATGCCTTTATGTGTGGTAGCAAGCCGTTCATGGCTAATTTAGTTTTATTCCTGCCATCTTACTTCTGGAAAGTTCCTCTTTCTCATTTTATCATTAGATAGTAATTAGTATTCAAGGGAAATTGGTCTTAATATATTAAAATTGGTTTAGTGCCTTTAGACCTATAGCAAAGCCAATGTCTTATTGGAAAATGTAATTGGGGACTCTGTGTATGTAATTAATTGTATTGCAATTAAGAACTTTCATTAAGCAATATTCTAGTACATTAAAGTAATAAGGAACATTTTTGCAGTGCAGTTAACTTTGTATTTTGTTGTTTTTTCAAGGAAACACAGGTTCACTTGCTCTTGAATAGGCTGCATATGACATTTCAGTGTTGTGGTGTTGCTAATGTGTCATTTTTATCTGTGCTCCAGTGCTGGCAGGGGTCCCTGTCAGAGGAGGCTCCTGGTTTAGCTGAGTCCCCGTAGGAGGAGGCTTCTGGTTTAGCTTCTGCCTTGCTTCCAGCTCATGGATCTGGTGCTGCTGTTCTGTTGCTGTTGGTCTCGTTTGAAGATCAGGGTTTGCAGTGAGATTGGCCCAAGTAACCGATCTCACTCCGTTTCACAGGGACTCAGCTCTGTCCTGGGGCTGTGGCAGCCAGGGTCAGGCAGAGGGCTCAGCTCTGCCCCATCAGGCT
>VWPU01005881.1:0-57507 GCA_013398955.1 Callaeas wilsoni
AGCGGGCGGAGCTCAGGCAGCGGGCGGAGCGTGGCGGCGCTCGGGCAGCGCGGCGGCTTGCGCGGCCGCCGGGCTCTCGGGGCTCGCTGCTGCCCGCGCTCCGGGCGGGGCTGTCGGCAGGACAGCCCGGCTGCCTTACGGAATCGGTGTTCTTCTCTCCGAAATCACTAGTTCGGTGCATATCCCCTGCCACCCCCCGCAGCCGTCCCTCTGCCTTTGCGTCCACCGCCGTCCTGTCCCCACAGGGCGTCCCTGTGAGCACTCAGGCCGATGAATGGCTCACCCTCGCTGCTCCTGCCCACGCACACCCTAATGCCTCATGAAAGGGTGAAGAAATTAGGACCTTGATCCGTGGAGGCAGATTTGAATCACGGAATCATAGAGTTAAGGGGTTGGAACGGACCTTAAGGATCACCTAGTCCCAAACACTCCTGCCACACCTCCCACCAGAGCAGGTTGCTCAGAGCCCCATCCAGCCTGGCCTTGAACACTTCCAGGACTGGGACATCCACAACCTCCCTGAGTAACCTGCTCCAGTGTCTCACCACCCTCACAGCTGATAGGAAAGATGGGTGCTAATGTCTGTACAAACGATTCGATGGGTGAAGGGTTTTTAGGAGAAATGGGTGTTACTGTCTTCAAAATGGGTCTCTAGGAACATCAAGCCACCAGGGTTCATTACAGAACCCAGGTGGTTTGACTTGACAGTTTGAATTCCTGAACTTTAGGAGATATGAGTCCGTGCAAAGTCTATTGCAGAGCCCAGACAGTCCGAACTTTTGGTGGATCCACAGAACCCAGACAGCCTGAACTTCCAAACTTTGGGGGAAAATGACGATACGTGCTTATGGGAGAATATGTGGTAGGCGATTTGAGAAGGCTGTATCTTCCTAGTACCTCAGCCACTGGGGAAAGGAAGAGGGCAACATGCGGTCAGGAGTTTAGGATAAAAGGAGGCTACATCCTCCAGAACCTCGAGAGAGACCCCATGGGAATGGCCTACTGGACTCTCTCCCTTTATTCACATAAAGCTGCAGGACTCCTCTGTCTCCTTTATGAACACTGGCTTTCCATAGCATGGCTTTTCTGCACACAGTAAAGAATTTTTTCCTAATATTTAACCTAATTTCCCCCTCTTTCCATTTGTACCCACTCCTCCATGTGCTATCGCTACAGTTCCTGACAAAGAATCCCTCTCCAGCTTCCCTGTAGGCTCCCTTCAGACCCTGAAAAGCTGCTATGAGGTCTCCACACAACCTTCTCTTCTCCAGGCTGAACAGCTCCAACTTTCTCAGCCCGTCTTTGTGGTGGGGATGCTCCTGTCCTCTTAGCAACTTCATGGCCCTCCTCTGGACTTGCTCCAACAGGTCCGTGTCCATCTTATGAATGAAGTGGCAGAAGAGCTACTCTTTCAGCAGTAACAACTTCCACCGTTATTAAGGTGTCAGTATTTGCATAGTCCATGTCCCACTGTGCCACTCTCTCAACTGCAACTAGGCAGGATCTGGTTCTGAAGCTTTTCAGGTATCCCTGTTCTTAGAACATAGATCTCCTGGGGAGAAGCAGAATGACTAGCAGAAACTTTTATTTATTTCAGTAATTTGGCTGAATTTCTCTAATATTTTACCAAGGGAAGCGTTCACAAAGGCTGCACAGGAGGTTTGCAATGTAGATATATGATTACATACAATAATATTACAGTACTAGAAAAGTTTTTCACCCAGAGGGTGGTTGGGCAGTGGAACAAGCTACTCAGGGAAGTGGTTGCAGCACCAAGTACAAAAAGTGTCTGGACAATGTTTTCAGGCAAATAGTGTGACTCCTGGGGCTGTCATGCGCAGCTCTCAGCTATAAGCATTCTGCATTTTGCTGTAAGTGACCCAAGGAAATTGAGGAAAGTTCTTCTTTCTCATCTTCCATGAGGACAGAAGTCCATTATATGTCCTGAGTTCAATGCAATTTATATTCTGTCATGCATGTTGCTTTGTGTGTTCAGTTATTTGAGGGAAAAAATGAACTACTGCTTCAGCTTTCCTGAGTTATTGTTTAATACATCCATATGTAAAATGTTCAGTTTCAGAATATGAATTACAAAGTAATCCTCAGGGAGATCATGGCCTGTTAGCATGATTTGTAGCACATTGCTCAAATTAGTCTCTTTTGGAAGAGACTGTTTACCAATAATTATGCTAAGGTTTCCTTGATACCAAGTTCAGAAGAGGCAACTTAATAAAGAGCAATAAAAATGTATGTGCACTTCATGAAAATGTTGTAAGAATTCAACACTTGGAAGAGTCACCTTACTGAAGTTCTGTGGCTCAGCAGTTCTCATTTGCAGCAACAAGATATGTAATATCCCTTGGTGTAAAAATGTTGTCGTTTCTTACGACACTACACATACATCTTTAGAAAGGAGGAAAAATTTACATTAAACAAGATGTGGCTATATGTTAATATATGCACCATATTTATTTATTTTTTATGACTTTATAACAACAATCAGTGCCCAGCCATGTGAGGCTTTGGCATGAAGGAGTGGCTCATGCTGACTCATTCTCCAAATCTTTCTAATAAATATTGCTAATTTCGCATCATAGATACAAATAATTTTATTAAATGAATGCAGATTGTTTTATTCAATTCACATGGTATTTTTGTTCAATCAATTTTTGATGTAAACTATTTGTTCTAATAGTATCAAAATCTTCCTTCTAGGTACAAAACTAATTTACATTTCCTTTCTTTAGGCCAAGTAAAATGATGAAGAGTGATGAAAGATCTAATTTTAAAACGTTATTTATAAATCAAAGCATTAAGACGTCAATAAAAAACAAATGTTGAGTATCGTGGTAATAAAAAATCCCACTGAGTTGAAAAAAGTTAAAAAACCCTTGGCAGTTCAGAGCTTACAAGCACTCTGTAAGCACCCGTTAACATTCACACATCACCCCATGCAGTGGGAGCTGCCCCACTTCAGAGAGGTTAAGAGAAAGGGAAAGAAGGAGGTGATTTACCCATGGTCACAGAGGTGAGTGTTCGAGTCAATGTCAGATTTCAGAAGCTTCTGATTCCCTTTTTCCACGCTAAAACCAGTCGTTTTTTGGAGAGCGGGAGTAGGAGGAGGCAAAGGAGTAGAGGCTAGGTTTCCCATGCTTTCTGTTTTGAGGATCCCAATTTTTATGATGACTGTCCTGATTGAAAGAATTCAGTTCCAGCTTTTGCCTGGATGCCCTTCTAGCTTGTCTTCACACCTGCTATCAGCTCTTCTGTTTTCCAGCTGCACACTTTGAAGAAGGGTTCCATGCGAAAAGCGAAGTTGGACATAAAAGTTTACTGAACAGAAACTTTTTCTAGGTCTTACAACTGCCTTTAAGAGTGTAAAATAGTCACAAAGTCATTTTCCCAGATGGGATCTTGCTACTCTTTTCCCCTTGGTACAGGTAATTAGAAAAAGGGTCAGATAGAAAAAGTCCCACAGAATTGGGCAGCCTGTAATAGCAAGTGAGGTGGTGTGTGTCATGTCACGGAAGAGCAGAGTTTAGGAGGATACAACAAAAGCTGACAAGAAACCAGAAATTGTAAATGTTTTATATTTAACATTGGTAATAATTATTTCACAGTCTAAAATTAATTCAATTAAAAAAAGGAATGCCTTATGCATTGTTACCCACCTGATAGGTTTCATATTAATACTAGGGAGAAAATAATTCAAGTTCTTGCATCCAGGATAATTCTAGTAAGTCACTGTGGTCTACACAAATAAAAAAGGATATTATAATAGTATTCTATAGATATCCTACATTCCAAAGTTTTCAAGAAAATTCATGCTGTAAAAGTCTTTGCACTTACATAATGAAATAACTTTGTACAGTGCATATAGAAAAATCATTTGGATTATCACTCCTGGGAAAAGTGAGTATATCATGCTACTGTAACTAAAAACTTGCCTCATGTAAGTTACTTGATGTAACTTATATATAAAAAAGGGCATTTTTTTAAAAGTAGTGTCCATATGTCATGACAATGTGTCAAGTTTCTTTAACTCCGGTTACAAATTTTCATTCGAGACTGCACAGAGTTCTTTAAGCTTCTCAAACTTTGACCCCCACTCTTGGAGGCAATCATAATTTAGATCTTCATCCTCACTGATGGAATCTAATGAGCTAAGGCTCCCTGCTAGAGAGCACTGCCCTTCCAAGCAGTAAAAATGAATAGTGTCAGTTGGAAGACTCTTTAGATCATTGTCTGCATCCTGTATGATTTGAGAAACATATTCCTTGAAGTCTGGGATGCTGGTAACAGCTGATATTGATTGGTTTTGATGTGCATGTTTTGGGAGTGAGTCTCTTTTTAGGCCAGTTGGTGTCCTGGAGTGCGGAGCAGCTGTTCTCAAGGAGGAGCGGGGAATTTTATGGAGAGGTTTCTTCAGCTGATCTATATCATAAGCATTCTGGAAAGAAAAAGAATGCAAATGTCTGAGAGAAACAACTCAAAAGGAAACAGATTCAAAAAACATTTTACAACACAAGGCAACACAATACTGAATTCTGTGAGTTTTCTACAAGCTGAAGAAGAGAGTGCCTAGTTCAGAGGACTAAGTTCAGATCATACCAAATCCGTTTGTGCTGTGATAGTTTTCAGCTAAAGCAACATTGATGTGTCCAGAGCAGCCCCTTGAAAGTGGGCACACATAACCAGCTTCATGAAAGGAACAGACTGTGTTGAAATAGAAGCCTCACACTTAAGAAGACTTCAAGTTAAAAATAAAAAAAAGAAAAAAATACCCAATTTGATAGTAAGTTAAGTAAAAGGTCTGGGAAAGGAAAGTGAGGAGAGGTTGGATTTGCAAAGCTGGATTGAAGCTGCATCATACCTGGTCACGTTCTCCACCTCCTTCTTCATTATAATTGAAGACATTTTCTCTAACATCCTCCCAGCTTTCACGCTCTTCAGGAATGTGATAAATTCCTCCTTTCCGAAACCCTGAACTTCCCCACTGACTCCACACTGTGTAGGAAACCAAGAGTGCTGCAAGAAATAAAGACACATATTTGTTATATGACATATGACAAAGTATGTTGCATGATAAACAAGTTATATGATTCCTGAGATATTAAATCAACTCTTAATTTGACAACTAAATTTGCAGGTAAGAAATGAGTATTCTTAATATATAAACAACTTAAATTCATGAATGTAAAGAATAATCTATGTATATTACATCATAAACTTCATTAAAAGGGTATTTTACTTACCTAAAGGAATCCATTTAAATAGAAGGCATTTTGGCCAATCTCTGGCCTTTCACCAATCCTGAGTAAATAAGATACCCAAAGTAAGTAAACCACTGTTTTAATGAAGGTTACAAGTGTAATATAATCATGGAGTCTTTGCTATTATGAGATGTGTATGCAGTTTATCAACATGAACACAGTTTTATGGTGTTATTAATTTTTCAGCCAAAGTGCAGCTGAAAAAGGACACACTGTGAACATCTCTCTCTGCCAACATGTTTAATGAGGCTTCCTTTTTACGACCATGAACTTTCTAGAAGATCTCTTCTTTCCTAGTATGTGAAGAGCATATGTAGCTATAGGTCCTACCTACTACAAATGTAAGGGCTCAGGCCAGATGGGAGTTTCAAATGGATGTGGCTGCACACAGAGTTGCACACAAAGATGGAAAGCTCTTACTTAAGAAGGACTGAAAGTAAGTGACTGGAAAAGAAAAGTCCTAAACTTGGTTGAACTGGCTTCAAAGCAAGTAAACTGTAACTATGTGCTGTTGCCTGTCTCTTAGCATCCTCAAATAGCGGTCTCCAGAAAAGGTGAAACACTGATCACAACACTCAAAGGTAAAGCAGACTTAATTCAGTGGAACAAGGTACAAGATTAAAAATAAGGAAAAAAGGTACATGATCTCCTACCTAGGAAGACAAGGAGGCACATGCTGATTGCCAGAATAGAGCCAGAGCTTAGTCCAACAGGTCTTCCAGCCTTCACCTGGCTAATTTCACACCATCTTCCCTTGTAACCTTCAGGGCACTGGCAGATAGTCTTGTCTTGGGCTTGAGCCACACAGGTACCCCCATTCCTACAGGTCCAGTGTCCACAAGGGGATGAGGTACAGTGTCTGAGCCCTGTAAGGGTGTCAGTCACTTCTACTTTCCCAGCTGGGCACCTGAACAACCAAAGCAGATGATATCTTACAGGCAAGCAAAGCATCTGGAGCTCTATGTTGTTTTGTGCAAAGTTTGTTACTGTTTCTTAAAAGTAAAGTTTAATTATTTTCAAGCAAACCACAAATCCACATTGAAAGTTTGAAGTACATGGAAAGTCTAATTTAGTGAGCTAGTAGATTTATGAAAACATGAACACATATTCTGGTTTCCTGATCCAGATCATATGCAGAAGAGCTTCACTCCTTCCTTTAAAAAGGGAGCCATCATTTTCTGACTAACCCTTTTTCTACATCCATGTTCTAATCAAAGCCCCTAAAAGAAAATGGATAGCTGAGATCAATGGGGAAAGAGCTAGCAAGCACTTGGTATAAGTTTTTTAATGGTCCTTTGGACCCTGGGGAGAAATGTCATTGACCTCCTCAGAATGACCCGTCTTGTCTTTTAGGATTTATTTCTTCTCGTGTAATTGGAGAGGCCCTGGAGGTATAGTGTGAGATCACAGACCTTCTTTCTGCAATCCAGAGAAGAAATTCTACTGAAAAAATGGCAGACACGCCATATTGTTCTTTCACAAGCTGTCTGAAGAATGGAGTGTCCCAAGGCACACTTAAAACCATCTCACAGCCTCTTCTAGGAAAGAATCACCAGACTTCAAATGTGCCAAATTTTGTCTGAATTCCAAGAATTCAAGTGACTCCTCCTCCCAGTCCTGCATGTATTTATGTTTGGGTTTTTTAAACGGAAATGCCTGTATTTTGATTTGCATATTTTAATAAATATTTTGAAAAATTTCTTTAAATAGTGGATCTTCTCCAAGAAAATAACTACGTAGGATAACAGCTGTCGGGCTTTGGCTCTGACCCTGGGAAGCCAATTTTAGAATCCAGTTTTGTGACAATCTAATCTTGAAAGTCTCATTGTTTCATACAAATTATGATTATTTCAACTTCTTTACAGGAAATATATGTAAATATGTATTGTATTTGCAATAGACACACACAAATATATGTATTACATATATATATCTTATATATATATATGTGTGCATATCTATGTGTATATACACACACACACAGAGTCTATATACACTAGAACTGTATATATACACTGTATTAGTATTTTCATATAAAGGAGAAAAGGAAGCTTTTGCAATCCACCTTTTATCAAAGGATATTTCACTTTCTCACTGGCCTTCTGGTGATCTTCTCACCATGGAAAAAAAGGTGGAGTAATTAGATTCCATATCAGACTTGCAGAAAAAGGCAAGTCTAGTCCATGATAGGAGACGAGATGGAGAGAAGGATTTGTCCTCGGAATGACTCTGGCCAGCAGCCACGGGGAGTTTCACTGTTAGAAGCAAGTTGCCTGGTCAAAGGTGGAAAGAAAGAGCTTCCCTGCCATCCCTGGATGAAAACAAAACCTTCATGTACCGGCATTCATATTTTCTCCACAGGTCTACACAAAGGAAGGGGCTGTAACAGGGCTGGCTACTGCAGGCACTGGAATGGCATCCCATGGTGACTCCTTGCCGCCTCAAAATTAATCCGAACTCTGTGCTTCTGCCTTCCACGAGGAGCGGCTGACCATCCAGCTGGACATCACGCATACAACCTGCACCAAAGCAGAGGAGTATGCAGAGAAGTACATCAAGTTAGCAACTTCCCCACCCTCAAGCCTTGCCCCCAGCACATAAAGCAGGAGAATGTAGAGCATGGCAGAAAACTTAAAACATTGTTTAAAAATACCCTTATACTCCTTATCGGTTTTATTTTAGAAGGAGAGCTGGAGAACATGTGTCTATTGTGCTCTGGTCAATCTACAGATACTTTTCCAGGAGAGCTGCACTGTACCAATACCACAATTCAGCAGAACTGTGCTATGAACCAGAGCAGCTCCGCTAAATTAATTGAGATTTAAGATATAATCTGAAAAGTGTGGCTGAATAAGAAGCAACAGAATGGAAAAAGCTGTCTTCTTGTTGAACCACAATCTCAAAGTCTCAGCAATCCACCCCAGGAAATGGAGAGAGCACCATGAATTCCCTTGCAATTCTTTCTCCTCCTGCCAGGAGTTGTTTTGCCTCTTCCTTAAACCCTTCCAATGCAAAAACAGGAGTGAAGATCATTGCATGAGTACACTGCTTGAGGCATGGGAAACCCTGATCCAGTGGAAGTACCCCTGCCCATGACAGAGGGTTTGGAACAAGATGATCTTTAAGACCTCTTCCAACCCATTCTGTGATTCTATGAAAGAAAAAGCGGAAGTGCTATTTTTTAATATTTACAGGAAATCTCATATCTTCACTAGAACCAGTTATGATGGCAAACAGAGTTGAACATTGAATTTCTTAGTAAAGGAGGAGCATAGAAGTCTACATGGGAATTGTTACCTGGGTTTTAGACCATCCAATACACTCAAAGACGCCACTTTCAGGCTTTAATTCCCCCCTATTAGGAATCCATCATATCACTTACCTTGGAAATCACTCTCTGAATGACTGGGAAGGCGGTTTCCTAGCACGATGCTTGCCCAATCCATTTCAAACCATCTATTCATACCCAAGACAGAGGTGACTTCTTGATCACCTCCACCACTGTTAACACGCAGGGTAAATTCATTGTTGTAGCGCTCCATGGTCAGAAGAACCCACTGGCCGTTGTTTATACGTAAGGTCCTCATTCTCAAAGAGTGATTTTTGTCCCCCAAACTGAAGTTAACACTAAAGAAACCCTCAACCACCTAGAGGAAGATGATAAAGACCTTTAATAAAAGAAATGCACTTCTAAATGTTATTACACAGTCCTGCCTCAAGAAATGGATGTGAGTTTTTAAAATGGAAACAGCACTCTTGTTTTTAAGTGCTTTATTCCCAGATAAAAGTTACCACAAGAAAACTGCAGGTGCAGGAATTATCAACTCTTTTTTTTACAAGCCACTCTTCTAACTAACATGAACTCTTTAATCAGTCTTCTCCCTACTGATATCTAAGTCTTCCCAGCTGACACTCCTGTTTCAGTTAGAATAATTAGCCTCTCTCTAACTAATATAGTCCAGATGGCTTTTTTCAACAGCAACAAAAATGTAGAGGCAAGTTTTACAGACAGAGACAGATAGAAGCCAAGGGAAAAAGCAAGCAGGAGAGAACAATCTTCTTCATTCACATGCATCACATGGACATTTTGCAGGCAGTGCAAACTAGAATTTATGCCATGAAAGAGTAATACTGAGAAGGACAACACAAATGAGAGTTACCCTCATACAGAAAATTCTTGCTCTTTACTACAGTACAGAACATGCGTCCTTAATCAGAAACTGCATCTTTTTCTCTCACTGTGGTACTCCATGACAAATTAAGAGCACTCAAGCAGAAGAGCTCTGCTCACCTCCAGTCGGATGTATCCGTTCCCATCTGCAGAGGCCAAGCTGAGAAGGGTGCTGTGGGAGAGCCGGGTGCGCACCATCAGCTGGATCCGATTGCTTCGAGTGCTGAGGATGCTTCTTGGCTCATAATGGATCCAGCTGTCCCTTCCAAAAGCCCATTCTGGAAGAACTAAGCACAGCACACAAAATCAAAGTGAAAATCTCAGAAATGGCTGCTCCCTCAGATTTCTGCTCTTTGAGAATTTACTAGCTCTGAATGCCAGAGTTTTAGTTCTTACAGAAGTTTGGCAGTGTAATGAAGCATCATGGAAAGCAACTCCTCTCCCACTTCAAAGGTAATTAAGAGAAAAGAAACAAACCAAGGATTCAGAATTTAGGCAGGAAAGGGACAATTAGATACTGTCTCTTGCAGTCTGCCTGTTACAAGCTATATGTTCTACCCAATCACTCCCACACTGTGCCCAAATAACTTTTTTTTTTTAATCTGAAGCATATTTTCCAGTAAAGTAGCTCATGTTGATCTCAAAAAAAAAAAAGAAAAACCAAACAACCCCTGAAAAAAACAACCAAAGAAAAGAATCAAATGTTTCTTTCAGTAGTTTAGTCCTGTGGCTAAAACCCCCACTATTAGAAAATATGCACTTTACTTCCCATTTCAGTTGGCACAGAGAAAGCCTCAGGGAAGGCACAGGATTTTTTTAACCAAAAAGGGAGATTAAGTCAGTGTTTGCTATTTTAACTAGGGAAAAGGCACTGAAATTGTTTCTCTATCACTCTGAGGAACCCAGGGACCAGCAGAGAGTTTGATGAAGTTGCACTGCTGAAGTTATGGGGCATGGTGGTCTTTACAGACTGTTACGATCAACCCCATCGTTTTTACCTTGTACCTAGAGGAAGGTAAAATCCCAATAAACACCTTTCACACCTTTCACTCACTTCTGATTCCTGCTTGGCTGATCAAAGTTTTAAGATAGAGCGGACAGAGCCAACTTCAAGTGTATATCCCCTGTACCCTGAACATGAGCGTGGGCTACTAGGAGTTAAATAATTTATTTCCTAACTTTTTGAATTGTGCTAAAATTTTCCACTTTCTTACAGCATCTCTGAGGTTTTCATTATCCACCATGGGAAGCTTTTGTTCTCTGATACGTATTTCATGCTGATTTTGTACAGGATAACACATTTGTTGCAGCCAGCCTGATATTATGCCCCCACATACACCCACTGCTGTGGTCAAGGGGCATTGCTCAATTTGCAATTCCTTCTAATGACAGATGCAAATACAATTATCACCATTTTATAAATGGAAAATGGGGCCTGAAGATAACAAGAGTATTATGCCCACAGGTTTCACATGTTCATTAAACTTCATTTTGTGATCAGCATGAGCAGAGGAAAAAGGCATAATGCAGAATATTTTACCTTTCATCACTGAGAAATAAAATAGTGATTAAAAGGACAAAACGACCTGTCTGACTACTTCCCTCCCCTGCAAAATAAAGCAGCTCTCAACACAACCCTCATCTGTTAGATTATCTTTATTTAACAAGAGTTAGCAGGATCTTCACATCTTTGAAGATCTAAATCATTCCCAGAATACAGCATGGTCTTATTATTCTATTCAGTTCCAAGTCATGGCAGTATGACTTTGAACATTGGAACAGTATGTCTGATGCTGTTCCCACAGATCCCCACCAAAAATTTCTCCCTAGAACTTGCAGTACCTTTTTCACAGGCTAATCCAGCATATCCTGGGGAGCAGTCACAGCGAAAGAAATCCCAGCCACCAACACACTTGCCATGGGTGCCGCAGGAGGTCATCCCACCCCTCTGACACATTTCATCCGTAAGGACGCAGCCAGGAACACTGTTCAGGGACTCTGCAGGGTGCTCTAAATCATAGACCTGGAAGAGGTCAAAGAAAACCATCACAGCAGGTGCCTACACTTATCAGCAATAAACCCAAACCAGATCTTTGTCACCCTACCTTACTATCAACAATGACGTTGCGTATGCAGCCCACAAACCCTCTGAAGTGCCTTTGTGAGCCGTGGTAAGACAAGGTCTTCTTAACTCCACCCAGCTGCAGGGGCTGATGGCCACCGAAGAGCTTACCCAGGCTGAAGAAGAGGGAGGGAAAGAAAGAACTAGCAGCATGCAAAATACAGTGGCTTGGCTGAATTCACCACCCCACCCCTGCCTTTTTCCGTAGCTTTTTTGAGTAGTTGTGTTTCAATTTTTTTTTGTTGGTTGTTTTGTTTTTGTTTTATTACCTTTGAGATCCCACAATCTCTCCAGAGGCTTCGCAGGCAGACAGATCCATTTGGGAGATCTTCTTAGTGACGCTGCCATTATCTCTAACTGAGACATTTACGCAGTGGTCAAGAATCAGCTTCACTTCCTAGAAAAAGGCATTAGTTAAAACAATTATATCCAGAGATGTGCATGTATTTTAATTACGTGTTTTCTTTCACTTAGCAGAAGGTAGAATAGTTACTACAATCACAGCGCAGGAAACTTTGTTAAAATAATAAAATACTCCACATACTAATCTGGAAGGTTATTGCACATGGCATATAACTAAAGAGCCACACAAAAGAAAGATCTGACTCTGCCATGACCATGCCAAGTCATTGACACAGTAGAGGAAGCATAGGACCTTCCTGGAGTTTTCTGCAAGATCAGAACGCAGAGAGATAACTTAGCAGAGCAGAAAGTCTGTCAGGCTCCCATCCCAGATCCTGACAAGCCCTTCAGCTTGTCTTATGTGGGAGAGAAAGGCGGAGCCTAGCAGCTGCTGTCAGCAGTGTTATATCAGCAAGATATTCCCTGTACATAAAAGCTTATTTATCTCCTTTGTGCTACACATCTCAAGTCTCTTGGTGGGGCAGGGCTTCTCACTGAGATAAAGTACGAATATTTCACTCAATCACATCAGAAGCCATTTAGCCCCTGGGTTATCACAGCTCTGTTGTCTAAGCAGCAGGCAGGATAACCAAACAAAGGAAATAACGTGGCCAGTTTCATAACTGGGTAAGACTTCTCCAGGCCTTGTTCTGCTTCACTGCTTCAATACTAAGAGGATGTCCGAACTGACAAACTTCTACCCCTGCTGTTTCAAAGATGATGGGAAATTGATTGATTGGCAAGAGTTCTACAGGAGGGAGGAAGGATTTGGAAGGAATAACTAGGTACATGAATTAATGCCTACACAGGACTGCCCATATTTACACTTGCCTTTCCATCATTTATAATTTTAATATTGTGCCAGCGGCGATCTGCAACATTAACTTTTTGTGACAGCTGCAGGAAAAGCTCACCAGAGCTGTGGCTCACGGTCAGCGTCGGGACACCACCAGAGAGTTCTGCAAAGGAAAGCCTCTTATTGGATATGCAGTAACCACGTTCCCACTCAAATGACATTGAAACGACCATTGCAGTTAGATTTTAGTTGGAGAAGATCTTTAGACAGCTTAAAAAAAGTCCAGCTTCTAACAGTGATGCAAGGATATGAATTAGGCATACTGGCAAACTATTGTGCATTCTCCTTATTCTCCAAAAGTAACTTTCTGAGCCTTTTTAAAAATAAAAACCCCAGACCTATGAACTAAGTAGAATCTCGCCTTCCCATAAACACAAACAAATACTTTATAAGGTGCTAACCTAAAGCAAGGAAACTTTCCTGTTCTCCAGGCTGCCCTTGTGCCACTGGTCCATGGTACAACAGAAGGCCATCAACAACTTCAGTGATAAACTCTAAGGAGATGCGGCTCTCAAAGCAAGGCTGAAGAGGAGGGAACCAGGCATAACCGTGGCCTCTGAAGCTGTGTTTTGTCTGCTGGCAGTCTGGTCCATGAAAATTTGTAGCACATTTGCATCTATTAAATAAAAAAATTAAAGCAAATATCCACCATACAAACAGAAGATGCAGAGGTCTCTTCTGACACCAGGATTCTCCACTTTAGACACAGGACCCCATGTTCCCTTAGGCCATAGTACAGATAAAGCACTAGCAAAACTTCTGTCAAAAAATGTTTTGACTTGTTTGTACAAACACAATATAAATTTAGTCTGAACTATAATATGTCTGTGCAAGGATATTCTGTGAGTAAATGATGGACCTGCTGTAATATATAAAGTCCATGAAAACCTCTTACCTCTTCAGCATAAAAAAAGAAAAACACACTTTTCACTAGGCTTCGTTATCAGCTTGTTTGAAGACTTTATAATGCTGACAGGAAAAGCAAAGGAATCACAGAATCATAGAATGCCAGGTTGGAAGGGCCTCAAATATAATTTGGTCCAACTTTTCATGGCAAAAGAATGATCTAGACAAGATGGCCCAGCATCTTCGTAGTCGAATCTCAAAAGTGTCCATTTTTGGGTAAACCACCACCTCCCTGGGACATTACTACAATGGTTAATTATTCTCATTGGGGAAAAATTTCTGCTTGTGTCCAATCAGAGTCTCTGCAGGAAGGGTGTGGGAAGGTAATATCACCCAGAAAAAGTGAGGTGGGGCAGTCATAGGTCTTGATGTCTTCACTCTTATTGCCAAGATACTTGCTAGTTTATTTCTTTTACACTATCAAACAATGGATACTTGAAATTCTTTCCTTAATACTCTGTAGAAAAGAGTAGCCACAGTATGACATTAACAGAACCTGTAAGTGGGAAACCAAAGGAACAACAGAAACGAGTAGAAAGAAGGACAGGAAGGGAGATCAGCAGGGCTCCTATTTCTTAGTTTCTCTTTCCCACAGATTGCTAGTACCTAATGAGAGCAGAATGACAGCGGTAGGATGCAGGAACAGATGACACACAAAACTATTGAAAATGGAGCAGAAGCAAAGAAACGTCAGAGCTGAACAAATGATAGGAGGCAGAGCCTACCTAGAGTTTCTGGGCACCAAAATTTCCCTGTCTGATTACACCTGAGCAGCAATGAGAACTTTAGCAAGAAAAGAGCTTCTGCAGCTTCAGCCAGAGTCCTGTCACCCCTACCAAGGGTGCTACAAAGAGGCTGGCCAGTGTTTCTGCTTTCCTATTTTGGGATGATTATTTTTAAGCAAACATGCTGAAAGCCACATTCTGGAAGGAGACCAGGCTAATTCTGAGCTAGTACAGTCCCATTATTTTTTAAATCTTTATACTGTATTATCCACAAGATCTCATTTTTGGAGAAACAAATGAGGAAAGAAATGTGGGGAAGAGGTTATTAAGTGACAAAAGAGATGTGATTAAAATGTTTAACAGCATTAAAATGTTTAAGTCAGGCTGCACAAACTAAGAGCATTTTGCAGGGTGGCATTAATGGAACTGATGCAGCCTGGAATATTCCCAAGGTTTTCCTGGAGACTATGTTGAACCTAAAATATATGTACCTGAAAACAGAGGTTCTTTTGCAAGAACTGTGTGTGAAGTATAAGAAAACTTAGATCTGCCACAGCGGGAAGACTTGCAGTGATGGTTCCTGAAGCTTCAACTCATCCTCCTTACAGACTGCACTACATGCATTTTGTCTGCCCACCAGATGAAGCTTTACCAACCTGTAGCCCAAGTCAGTATCCACACACGTGCCACCATTCAGACAAGGGTTTGTCTGGTATGAGGAGCAGGAAAGATGAGGATTCTCCCGAGCGGCACAGCCACACACAGCATGACTCAGGACTGTCACAGACACCAGCGAAACGCTTCCAGCTGTGGTTATGGTTGGTACATGGTTCTGTTCATGCTTACTGATGCATCCGCTGCTGTGAGTGCAGTCTGCAGTCACACATTCATCAATGCCAATCTGGGTGATATTTATGTCCAGAATGCTTTCCAGCTGTGAAGAACAATTTGTTGCATTCACCTGACTTTTCCACAGAGAAAAAGTTCACCAATGACAGCAATGAAAGGCCCAAGTCTTATTAATTTTCAAAACTGGCTGCCATACCAATTCCTTGCAATGTCTACCTCACCCTATTCCAAAGGCAGCTCAGTCTGGCATCTGTTAAGGCCAAAGCCTTGGTGTAAGTTAATTACAGCATGAATAAGCATTTCAAGGGCAAAAATACTGTGAATATTCATTAGAGACTGAGTGGATAAATTTTTATCACTAATGGTTCTGATGCATTATTTACACGGCATCTGAACTATATTTTTAATTTGAACTTCTGACTTAAAGATACTGGGAATTGGCACTGAGTAGTGAAGAAATATCTTTTCTAGCAAGAATGAGTTGGTACAGCTCTGCATCAACATGTTTCCAACAGAGCGAATAATTTAACTCTTCTCAGTTTTTTGTTTTGCAAGAGGGGAAGGACCTTTACTAAATTTTAAACACACATCTCCAACCTGGTTTTGTACTGGAGAGTGGCTCTTTTACTGCTTTGCTCTCTTCAGTTTAGAAACTTGAAACGTTTGACTGGTTTGTGAGTTTCAACTAGAGAACTAAAAATTGAAACATTAAGGCATCATGCAGAAAGGCAACAGCCAAACACATTATTTATACAGTGTTTTACAGTCTTTTCAACAGGAAAAACATGTGTACAGTCCTAAAAGCATATTGTGTTTAGGTGACTTAATATGTATTTAGAGTCTGGCTTTCAAAACATTTGTATTTGAAACTTTTAGTATAAGTGCAAAAGGATTGTTTGATTTTACTGATTTAAACTATTTTTCTCACACAATACTCCCTCAATCATTCTAATTGTTCACATTCACTAGGCAATGGGCATTACCTGAACAGACACAATGAGAAGATGCTGTGGTTTCATATACAGGATGGATACTCACCCAGGCTCTGGAAGCTGCTATATTGCCATTAAGTTTTTCTGCTTTATAATAAGGTGGACCGTAAACTGCAATCCAAACATCAACACCTCGGCTTGGACTGGGGCTATTCAGTACACTGAAAATGTGAACATTTTCCAGTTGAACTGAGATAATTTCTGAAAGCAGCTTCTTCATCTGGTAGTATTTACTTTGTTTTTCAGGGGACTGGGATATGAACTCCTCTGGTGTGATACCTGTAATAGAAGTTGAAAACCTGACAAACGTTTCCTGCAGCTGTTGTAGCAATAGAAGAGAGGAGCATCACAGAATAAATATTAAGGTTGCAGAAAATGGACTCAACTGCAAATTCAGGAGTATTTTCATTTTTAGGCTCTGAAATGTTGTGCTTCCTTCTTCTAAACATGTGTGTTCTGAAACTTTTTTGACTTAATTATTAATTTCTAATTTTTTAAAAACTTTTTTTTTAAAATCAGAAACATCTTTAAGATGATTTTACTCTTCCACAAAGGTTGAAAGAATTTGGTGAGTATCAGGCAGGCACTTGTTTGAATAAAATTTTTCTTCTGAAATTTAAGTTGCTGGGGTTTTTAAAAGTTGGTGTAGAAATCAGACAAACTTTTCCTTGCTGTCTTCTTTTCTCCAAAGATGTTTCTTCACATGCAGCATCAGAGGACCATGCAAAGATGCATTTTCAAACCCTTACCTAGAAAACTATTAATTCTCATGTATAAGAGCATTCTAAGCAGAATTCTAAGTATCACAGCAGTAACATTAAAGACATAGACTGTACTTGAGCACATTGCTTACCTTTTATTCGTACAGAACCAGCATTATGGAGGGCATCATCTTTGATTTCCTTCACTATAACCTTTACAGTCGAGATAACATCTGGCCAGACTCCGTCAATTACTCTAACTCGTATGTTGTATGTTCCCGGTGGGGTTCCTTCTTTAATAGTCAGCAAACCTGAGTTATCATTAAGGATAAAGTACCTGTAAGAAGAGTTAAGCCAAGGAACAAGCTATGAGAAGTTCAAAAGCTAAGTACTAATTATCATCACTGATGGTTTTTCTGAACCACTTTCTATTTATCAAAGAAACCAGATGTGTACCCTCATGAAGGGACAGAGCAGAACAGAACTGTTTTACATTGCCTCCTGTTGGCTCCTAATGACTCTTCACCAATGTATCATGAAGGTTTCTTCCTGCTGCTATGCTGCATTAACTGTGTAGGAAGACTAAGGCTGCAATAGCCATAACTTTGGAAACAGAGCAAACTCCTAGTGTAGATACATTCACTGTGAGTGACACCTCTGTCGAAACCTCTGAGTGGCATGTGTACATCTCAATCCCAGACAGACACAATCCAGACACTCCCAAGTCTATATATCCAGTATAAATAAGGTCTTAAAACCAGTGGTGACATGGAAACACCAGGTGCTTGAATGGAGGAATCCAGAAGTTAGTGGGTATTTTTTCTGTAGTGGCTCACTGATACAGATTATGGATATGACTGTGGTCAGGAATTTAGGATTCTGGCCCATGAGGCAATTGGAAGCAGACTGGCACAGCATGCAATGTTTTTTACTGCAGCCTCACACTCAGAAGGGCTTTTGGAGATCTACACACAGAAGTGCCTAACCAACAAAATGCTTTTGCACTCTTGTTTTCAAAAAAAAGCCAGTGTAAATACTTGCTTTGTGTGTGCTCAATTTTCCCATAAAATTTAGGCAACTCCCATTTTTCTCTCCAAATACCTTGATGTTTTGCCTTCAGATTGGTAGATTTTGCGATCCCAGTCATCAGCATCAGGGGCGCTGACCTGGCCCAGCACAGTCGTGGGGAGAATACCTGGAACAGCACAGCACACAAGTGGCACAGTCAGACCTCTCACATGTACACAAACACGTACTGCTCTCAGCAGATGAGTCGTAAGCCTGAGACCTCTACTAAAATAGTTGTGGTAGTTCTCGAGAGATATGCACCAGTTTGCAAATGCCACATGGTGACCTGCTTGTCACATGTTTGCTGTATGGCTACATAGATTTAATTCTACAGGTGGCTGCAATGAAAAGCAATGGGAAGGAAAAAAGCAAAGCCACCTCTGAGAATTTTCACTATCTTATCTGCATTATCCAACCAACTTACAAAGTGGTTTAGACAGGCATTGGTGTTTGGCAGGATAAACAACCAAAATGCAGACTGGGTTAAAAAGGGCAAAAAACAATAGCAATTACAGCAAGATAGAAATTATAGAAAGATAGAGAGGATGTCCAAAATAAACAGGCTTATTTTGAGTAAATGGTGGGACTTTGGGGTGAGATGGAAAGCAGTTGGGTTTGCATCCTCTCAGCAAAAGTGACAAATTAGTATTTTCTGGATTTACAAAACTTACTTCTGAAGGAAAGGTCCATAGCTATCTGAATTCATAAATCTACTGAGTAAAGAATCAAGGATACACAAAGAGGATAAATGCGGGCTTCACCTTGTGACAAGGAACAGCACAAACTCCAACAACTGAGGAACTGAATGCAAGGAGAGAAAACTGTACCTCTCTGGCAACCATGGTGACATTCACTGGATATTTTGCAGGAGACAATGTACAGGATGCACTGGTGTTTGATTCCCACAGGATATGAATGTAACATACAACGTGATAGTAGCCTTCTGATTCTGTCTCTCCTTTATACTTTAATTAATCAAAGATCTGAGGTCTTCAATAGTCCCTCCCAGAAATTAACCGACGTACCAATGATTTTAGCAACTAAAATGGAATTCAGGCCTAATGAAAATGTTTGGTATTTAAGCTACAGGCAGAGTTTCTCAGCAAACAGACTTGGTTTCAATTTAGCAATAAGCTGAACCTCAGTAATCAGGCAACAGGCAGTACAATGTTTCAGTACAAATAAGCGTGAACAGCATGTCCTCAGAAGCAGTTCCTGGTGTGCCCACAACAGACAATCTATTTAATTTGCTATCAAACCACAGGACACAGAGCAGAGTAGAAGAGGAAGGAATGCCCTGAGCCAACATGGATGCAAGCATCCCAAAATATTTTTACCTGTGTGATTTATTTTGCTGTTGGACTTATTATAGGGGGACACCAGATCACAAGAGTACTGCTGCCTAACTGTCAAAGCAAGAAGGGAAAGATGGCTTCTCTCACACTGCCTGCAGCCAGCATTCACAGAAAATTCCCCCATAACAGCATTTGTCAGCTGAAGACTTAGATGAGTGTTTCAGCAATTTACATATGAATTCAGCTTAAGTGCATTCAGTAGAACTCAATACAGTCTGGAGAAGGAAGAAGGTTTCAGGAGGAGAAAGAAGGTTTTCAGCATTCAGACTCATCACTTCTCAGCAACATTATGAACTTTGGTAATTTTTTTTCTCCTGAAATGTTAATGCTGCTGAAAAACTGTATCTGAAACCAAAAGATCATTACTCAAGTTTGACAGAAAGGCGACAAGAAAAGCAGACAGTTATGCTCTTTCTTCAAGGCTGGGTCACTTTCTTCCACAGAACAAGTGGCCAGAGTCCTGTGCCCCACATACCTACTGCTCTCTTGGGGTTTAATCAAACTTCAGTAGCACCTCTACTGACAGCTTATGTGGAACAGGAGAGAGTCCTCCTGTGAAACTCACAGCTGCCTCTTTTGCCCTTATGTCACATTTGGAAGCAAACATCGGGGAGTGGTTTACCATCATAGCTGTAAATGAGACATTCCATGTAGCCAGCAGAATGTGGGTGGTCATTTTGGTCCCCGATGTTCACAGTCAGTGTGTTGGTGGAGCTCATGGGCGGGATCCCGCTGTCTGTGATCAGGATGGGCAGGTAGAACGCCTTGTGCACTTCCCTGTCAAAGGTATGCAGTGCGGTGAGCATGGCACTTCCGTTGTGGAAGTCCTGCAAGCTGAAGCTGCTCAGGCTATCAAAATCACTGAGGAGGCGAAAGGAGAAAGGTGCTCCGTTCGCAGCAGTGTCTCGGTCCTTGGCATACAGCAGTGTGGAGGTCTCGTTCATTTGCACGACCTGTGGAGAAGCTGTGTTTTCCCAGACCACTGGGTTATAATGCACCTCGAACTCTGGCCCATTGTCATTTACATCCTGCAGAGTCACTAAAACAGTGGCACTGCCAGTCAGAGGGGGCTGCCCCATATCAGTGGCAATCACAATGAGTTGGTACTGTGTCACTGTCTCATGATCCAGCAACCCTGCAACCACCAGCCACCCATCACTGGCCAAAGAGAACTGGCCACCCGGATCAGACTTGTTTAGCAGGTGGAAGGAAAACCTTCCATTCAGGCCAGAATCCAAGTCAACAGCAGAAACCTGAATAACTTTGGTGCCAACCGGTACATCTTCCCCCAGTGCAGCCACTTCATAGAACTGGGGATAGAAGACAGGAGCATGGTCATTCGCGTCTTCCACATAGATCACACAGTGAGCGATGCTAAAGAAATCCATGTCCTCTGCTTTCACAGTCAAATTGAATACCCTCTCATGAGGCTTCTCAAAGTCAATGTGTTTGCGTAGTCGGATAAACCCACAGTTGTTGACTTCATCTGTCTCTATGGAGAACTTGCGGTCATTGTCCCCATCAACGATGCTGAACGTCACCATGGCATTTTCTCCCTCATCTCTGTCCACAGCAGACACCACCACCACCTCAGTGTTAATATTTGTGTTCTCAGAAACAAATGCTGTGTAAATCCTTTGCAGGAAGACTGGAGCATGATCGTTTACGTCAGTCACCAAAATAGTGGCGGTGCCTGTCCCAGTGAGCCCTCCTCCATCTCTGGCCTCAACCACCACTAGGTACTTGTCTTCCTTCTCGCGGTCCAGGGACCTGAGCACCGTAGAGATGGTGCCACTAGCTGAATCAATTGAGAACAAGTTCAAATTAATCTCGTTTTTGACGTTCTGAATGATACTGTATGTCAGCACAGCATTTATACCAGCCTTTGGGTCATCAAGGTCCACTGCTGTCATTTCCATGATAGGAGTGTCAGCCGGAGAGTCCTCAGGGATGTGGCCTGTGAAACAGCCATCCGACACACAGAGGAAGAGAGGTGCGTTGTCGTTCACGTCCCTCACTTCGATGATCACATCTGCAAAGCCAGTCAGTCCCTCTCCGCCCTCATCCGTTGCAAGAACAAGAAAGCGCCACGTAGATCGCTTCTCACGGTCTAACCTTTTATGTGCGCTGATTTCACCTGTGTTCTCATTGATGCTGAATTCGCTGCTGGCCCCCTGTCCGTGCAGGGAATAGTTAATGGCATTTTGATCTGCCGCTTGGTCGGGATCCGTTGCAGAAACCTGGAACAAGCCACAGCAGGCAAGTGTTTATGTTAAGAAAAAGGGGAAATCGTGGTTCTCTTATTGATGGCAGCTGGTACAGTGCAGGCAAAATGAACAGCACGCATTTTAACAGCAAGCAGCTATCGGTTTGAGTCATTCAAGGACTCTTTTAATAAACATCATGCACAGCCTAGAGAAACAAATGAGGACATTTCGACAGACTAATATATTCTACTTCCCAGTATATTTTGGAAAGAGGAAAAAACTGGAAGAATCAAGGGAAAATAGTAACAGTTCTGCTGAGCAAATATTTCTTGTGAAATTCTTTGGGGCTGGAATACAAAAGCAAGCAGAGGCTGATTCTCTCAGAGTGAACAGAATGCTGTGAAAACAGGTCAGACATCCACTGGTGATCAGCACAGGCAAGAGAGAACTCCCAGCTCCTGATTTGCATCCAGAGATTGTTTGGGAGATTGCTAGTTGGGCTTACCAAGAACTGCTCTAACAACAACACAATGAAGATGATTCAGCTGGAGTCAAAGAACAATCCCTGGTAATGTTTATTTGGTAGTATAAATTTAACCATTACATGCATGAGGTACACATGCCAACCATTCTGTGCTTATACAGTTACTCAAAATGTGCCAAATCTTCTTTGTAAAGGAAAGTCATCACATTTTTCAATACTTAGAATCACATAATTTTAGAATCAGTTTGGAAAACACCCTTAAGATCATCAAATCCAACCGTTATTTATGTTGGTCAACAGAGTAAGTCCACCATGCAAAATTACCAGGCTTGTTTTATTCTATTCTTTACAGAAAATTGCTAGCTAAGTCCTAATACCAGGCCTCACCCACCCTAAATAAACTATCTTTTCAGATTTGTATGAATGGATGGGATTGAGCTGAACACAAAGCCACGTTTTGCCCTGCTTTGTGGAAACTGCTTTACCTTTAGCACAAGTACAGGTAGATCTGTGAGCTCCTCCAAGACACTGCCCTGGTATTCATTCTGAGTGAAGACTGGTGCTTCATCATTCTTATTGACAACATTGATGATGATAAGAGTGTGGTTTTCCCATTTTCCATCAGAAACTACAAGCCGGAGCTCATAATGTTGCTCTTGTTCATAATCCAGAGGCTGAGCAATGAAGATTGTTCCAATCTCAGGTTCCACATCAAAAACCCCTTTCACATTTCCTGAAGTGATCTGATACCTTAGTTTGGCATTTGCACCTGTAAGAGAAAGAAACAATTGCCCCCTGTTCACTCTATGAATGCTCAATCCAGCTATGCACAATGGACATGTATCCAAGAGAAACCTTATTTGCCCAGACTGTTACAGTGTGTGTGTGTGTGAAATAAAACATAGAAACATAATCAGAATGGTCTGTGTATGTAATTTGAAGGGTTTGTGTATGGTAGATGGGAGGCTAGGTTTGCATTTATATTTACAAGTATAAATATACAAGTATATTTACAAGTATATTTACAAGTACAATTCACAGACACAAATGAGCACCTGTTGATTGATAATGGAGGAATTGTGTGCCTCTAAATTATTGTACATTCATTTGCCAATAATAAAAAGTGACATGCTAAGAAAATACTAGAAGCCATTGTTACTCAGTGTTTCCTAAGCCTCTCATTTCAAATGCCAACATTCCTTAACTTTTTTTAAACCACTGGGTGGTGCTAAAATATAACAGAAGTCCTCTATTCCGAGCAAGAAATTGTCTCAGAACATTCTGCCTGTACAACAGCAGTTGTTTGATTGCTGCAATATTTTTAGGAACAATAACAAATAGTTTAGTGTTTTCTGTTTACTTATTTGGAAAGGTAAAAAATACATTACATTGCCTTCCAGTATACAAAGTAATTTCCTAAATTAAATAGGTGAACTACTAGGAGCAAAAAGAACATTCAGCTTTTTAAGTTGTGAGTCAGCTGTGGAGGAGAAGACTACAGCAACATGGATGGCTAGAAAGTGAAAAGGCTGTGCTCAGTGTTAGTGCTTAGAAGGACTTGGCTGCCTTTGCAGCAAGAGTTTGAGCATCACTTGCTAGTAGCTTTTGTCAGATTCTCCCAAGTTCAGCAGCTGGTTTCAAATTGCCTCTGCACACCTCCCTCATGGGCACTAAGAGGCACAGGCACTGCAGCACTGCCACAGAAAGGAACGGCCAGCTCTCACCTGCTCCCAGCACCACATCCCTCTGGTTCTCATTTGGGCTCTGTCACCAGCCCGCCTTCTTTTATTCAATAGGTTTGTTTCTCTTGAGCAAGTTGAGCTGGACTAGCTCACAAAAGTAAAAAAAAGCAAAGACAGGGACTGACTGGTGGTACTGTTGGACTGGCTCTGCCCATCTGCTCTCACCACACTGTGGGGGCAGCTTCACACCATCAGAGCTGGTGTCGGTGTGAGCCCAAACAGAAGGTCTGACTTTCCCTTTCTTCCTGACTTCATTTCTGGTCATGTCATCCCACATTTTCCACTGTTGTCAGATTCTTCCACAAGCATATTTAACCCACTAACTCACCAAAAAGCACACATTTGATTTTCTTACAATAGTGGTAAATAGAACTGACTCCTAGGGAGATCTAGAAAGCACAGGAGTCAGCAAAAAGCAAGCATGTGCTCAGGAAAGAGTGAGTGTAAAGCTACAGCAGTGTTGTGATTCCAGGTGATTTCATTCTGCCCCAAAGACATTGCCAGCTAACTTAACCTTTGCACTACAAACCTGAGCACCTAATTAAAGAAAATGCTCACATGCTCCCAGAACTTCTCTCCTCACTTTTACAAATGCTTGAAATGTGTAATTGTCTCCTGAATGCAGAGAACTGTTTGCCCATGAAGGAAGTAGCCCTCCACACAAACACACATTAACACTAAAAGGACTTAAAAAGACATGCAGGGTTCACTCACCCTCATCTTCATCATCTGCTGTTGCTGTCACAACAGGACTTCCAACATCCCTGTCCTCATCTATGCTGACCTCATACACTGACCGAGGAAATGCCGGAGCATTGTCATTCACATCGCTGACAAAAATCCTCACGTAGGCTGTGTCTAAGAAGGAAACGCAGAGAGAAATATAGAGTAGAAATGGCAGAAGTGGAATACCTTGTATTTTCCAAACAGCTCACATACCTGCCAAGCCTATGAAAGTTAAAAAGCCCAATACAGAATTCCTTCTTAGTTTTACCTGTGTTGGGCTGCCCATGAACACCAGGTCTAGCAGATTCTGATAAGTCCTGAGACTGAACTTCAATCAAATAAGAGGCTCTTTTCTCTCTGTCAAAAGATGCCTGGGTGGAAATAATTCCTGTCTCAGGTTCAATGGTGAAGAACTGGTAATCCTCATTAGCATCTTTTAATATTAAGTAGTGAACCTAAAAAGGAATTAGTTAAAAGAGGTTACATTTTCAATATTCATATGTATGTCTAAGTGCTGTGACCTCCCCCTTCCTCAGTAGCCTCCTGGTGCTGTCTGCAAAGTCGGCAAACCTCTGGCTCTGTCTAAAGCAACACTCTGAGGAAAGATAGATCATCTGAACATAATTTTTCTAAGTCTTTTATTCATTTTGATATAAAAAGTGCAGAATTCTCAAACAGAGGAACATCTGTACCAGTGATATCAAGGCCCACCAAGCCCAGTATGTAATCTCCAACAGTGGCCAGTAGGAGCAGTTAAGAAAGATCATGAATAACAGAAGGAGAGAGAATGCATGGACTGGCATTTTCCCTGGTGTCTCCTCAGCTTCTAGTAATCCACTGTGCTTCTGATCTCAAGAACAAAAAAAACCCCAAAACCCCAAAAACCAAAAACAAAAGCAAAAAAAAAAAACCAACCAAAAAAAATCCAGAAGAAGCAGAAGAAGCTAATAATTTGGGTCCTGTTCAACAAAACTGAATAAATGTAAACCTCCACCAATGAAAGATATTCACATTTTCCCTTTAATAAAGGCCATTCTCTGAAAAAAACCAACATTTCCATCGCCACCCCCAAGTCATGCCCAGAGCAGCACCAGACTGTTCTACCACACAGGTTGCTCTGCAGGAGCTGCAAATTGACAGCTCCAGAACAGCAGATCTCCACTAGCTAGAGTTTCTTCACAGAAGAGCTAGTAGGATTTTTAGAAATAGCTCAGAAAAATGCAAAGAAAATGAGCAATTCCCTTCAGAATTCTGCTTTTTCCTAAGGTTGGGTCATTATTATTACGAAGGTCGAATGTTGGTTTGACCAATGATGGTATTTAATTGACCATATTTAAATGGCTGTGAATGACAATAATCACTGATGGTCAATTAAAAGATGAGCTGAAGAGGCAAGAGTTTGGAAACATGTCCTGCAGCCACATGCACTTGTCTTGTCATGGGAGCAACCCTGAGAATTGTGCAGCAGTGCTTTGTCAAGGTTGCTGGATCGGGATGAGCTGCCATGGCGCAGGACCCTGAGATCAGGAGCAGCATCTTCTCTGCCTGCATCCCGTGTTAGGCACATCAGGCATAAGATAGACACATGCTTGACAAGTGCTGTAAGAAGTGCTGGTGGCTCATTACCCTGCCATCTGCTGACTGCACATTCTCACTAATTACAACACTACAACTTGAGTATTGTGAGGAAAAGAATTGGCTATGAGGCCAAACCTCTCCGTGCAGGCCGGAATCCAAGTCCATAGCTAACACCTGAACCACCGGCGTGCCAACAGCAGCTCCTTCTAGCACAGACACCTCGTAGTTAGAAGACATGAAGAATGGAACATTATCATTGACATCTGAAAAAGGAGGTGATAAGGATCACGGTAAGAAAATATCTGAAGACTTAATTTTGTTTACTATGGGGTTTTTTTTCCCCCCATAGTTGTATTCTGCTTGGAGGAAGAACTTACATTGTTTATAGTAATAAGCAATCCTGCTTTGGGTTTTCCCATTCTCGTAGTAGCAGTCAGGAGGTTTTTTATAGACATTGGGCAGTTTCTGGGAGACAGTGGCCTAATCCCAGCTGAGATACTGGCTAATGATTTGACCAGAGATATACTAAGTCCATGAATGCCAGGATCAGGAGGGCTTCCATCCACAGCTAAGTTACTGAAAAAGGATTTTTTCTTGTGAGCAGAATGAAGTTTCTGCCAAATTCTGGTACCAATAACTGCACTAAAGGAAAAACCTTTTGGGACAGGGTCCATAACATACAATGAGGCTCAGACCCTGCTCTACAGCCTGAAGGGGTTTTGCACTGGTGGATTGTGAAAGACAGGACAATGCCGTGATAAAGTGCAGCAGGAAAGTTGGATTCCCTTTCAAATTACTACCCCATTCTCATTTCCATGGTGGTGGGCAAGACAAATGTTTTTGCTGGAGGCTTCACTTACTCATATTTTCATCTGAATGTCTGCCTAACAAAAGTAACTCCACTAATCCTGCAAAAAGCAGGGATTAATATCAGATTTATAGTTTTATGTGGATCTTCAGGAACCGAGCCTTATGCAAAGATCCTACTATGAGGAGGTTTGGATCAAATTTTTGAAAATTGCACCTATCATAAGGACCCTTGCAATTTCATTTCTATAGTTTTAATGTCAGTGTGCAATGGAAAATTCTGAATGTAATAAAAACCCCTAAACAGATATCTAACACAAACCCAGTCTGTCTGGGCTGTTTCTCTTTCTATAGCACAGACTGTGCTGTAATATTCATCTCCTTTCAATAGCTTGGGAACAAGTACTAGATTTCTGCTCCTTTCGAAAGAAAATCTTTCTAACTACCTTTACAGAACCAGGCACTAGTGCTGCCTAAACATTCAGACAGCTCATTTTTGCACTATCACATCTCCACATTTGATAGTTGTACTTAGCAATTGTCTCACATAGACCTTTTTAATGACTGCAGAACTTTTTACAGTATAGGAATGTACAAAGCATTCTGAGGTAGCTTGGCATTTCATGGATGTTACCTTAATTCGTGGCATTATACTAAAAATAACAAGAATATTGTAGTGAACAGCAGCAAAGCTTACCTGTTATATTCACACAAACAGTGGCAAAGGAAGCTAAAGGAGTCATTGCTACGTTTTGTGCCCGGACTGTCAGGGTGAAAAACTTAGTTGTCTCAAAGTCAAGTGGTTCAGCGACTAGAAGAGAAGCAGATCCATCAGCTCTGTTTGGCTTCAGATAGAAACGAACTGGCATGTTAGTCTCTGGAACTTGACCCTCCTCCAGATTATACGTAACCCTGGGATCACCAAGAGGGGATGTGGCTTTGATGGTCTGAAGAAGAAAAGAGCCACCACATATATTCATGAAGCAGGGGGTTGCAAGTATGATGTGTTGAGATTGATGGCAGAAACATACATACATATATGTTCTCCAAGGTCATACATGCCCGTAGGACTCAGGTAACAGACAAAATAGAAACAGTTTACAGAGCTGAGTTTTATTTTACAATATCTAGGTTTGATGCAGGTCTTTAATCAACAGGAAATTTACCTGCCTGAAAATGTGCCAAGCCAGAACTGCAGCACAGTTAAAGGAAATCCCTCCTCTCTCTCCTTCCAAAGCAAAACTGATCCATAGGGAGACCATTTCTCCACTGAGTTGTACATTTTACCCAGCAAGTTACAGAAAAAATCCCCAAACCTTAAATTGTTTCCAAGTGCTTGAATATTACATGCAGGAGGAGGAAGGCAGGAATTATGCGGCAGTATATGGAAGGCACTGTCCTAAAGACTAAGTCTGTATGGATTAAAAAGGAATTGGTTTGAATTGGAAGAGTCCAAAGCAAACTATATCACTCCATGCTCTCGTGCTAAACTGAGAAAAGCTTTAAGAAAGACACAAGCAGATAGCACAGCCCACTGAGGATGGAGGAGTGAGGAGCTGGCTCTTGGAGGCAACACTCCAGGATTTCCTTCTCCGGCAGGGCACAAGTTTTTCTGCTGTGGAAACACAGCCCTTGAGGGCCATTTGTGTAAGAATTCACCGGGAAAACCTCTGCCAGCTGAAATGCCAGCCTATTCTGCTACCAGTATGCCTGACAAACTTTAATGGGATACAGAGCAGTGAAGGCTCATAAGGGAACAGCGCAACGCAGTAAGGCTGCAGAGCAGGCATCCGCGTGCTTCTGACTTAGAGCACAACAGAGGAAGAAGTGGAAATGAAGCAGGAGGGAAGTAATCACGCTTTTAACATACCACAATCTTAGTGTCACGAATGGTGTTTTCGGGGATGGTTACCCAGTAAGTGCTCTGCTCCCACCGGGGTGGCTGGCTCAGTGCACTAGTGACAGTCACCGTCAGCTCCACGGTGCTGCTTCTGTTCCCGCCATCTGTCGCTACAACATAGCGGCTAATGCGCATTGTCTGCAGAACAAAGACAGAGGATACTTTAAAACCATTTTGCACAAACCAAGAGATTGCAATTAACTCTGCAATCGATTTGAGGGGTTGGAGTCTCACATTACCTGGGGTAGTGGGCAGTTCACATACACCCAGCCTGTGCTGGGGTTGATCTGGAAGTATTCCAGTTGATGCTCTAACATTGAGTATGTGACAGCAGCATTCACACCCTGGTCACTGTCGTGAGCTGCAACTCGCAGGAAACTCATCCCCACTGGAGCATCTTCGCTAAGGAAGTCTTTGAAAAGACAAAGGTGTTGTCAGCAGGTCTGCTCTGGTTTATCAGGCTGTATGTGTAAAGAAATACTGTATGTGTAAAACATCATTGTTCCCTTCATGAGAGATTAAACATTTCTGTACTGAGGCAGGTTATAAAGCATTGTCACCAACAGTGTCTATAGCACTCTTTTAGCTTCCCCTTCCCTCTCCCCTGCCACACTGGGTTGTTAAGTGAGCTGCTGGTGATGCAGATTTACTGACACTGCTGCTGCCAGCACTTGTGCCTCTCCACGGCAGCGCTGGCAAGCCCCATAGCTTCTCGCATGCCCACTGCTTCAGATCACAGCCCAGCCTGCTGGGCTCAGCTGATGATAAAAGCAGGTTGGCATCAAAGGGAATTCTGTGTGAATTGAATTAATCTTGAATATGAGTGGCGCCGGCAGCACTGCCAGTGGGAGGCACTAGGTAATTGCAAAGCATAAAGACTCAGGTCACAGCAAAGATGCTTCCAACCCCCCAGTGTTTTAGAGAAGCTGCCCAGGGCAAGGGCAATGATCATTTTATGTATGTCCCTTTCCTTAGATTTCACTCCCTGTTCGCAGGAATCCACCTGTGACAGAGGTCATGTCCTCCTGCCCATAGTTCTAGACAGACCAATCCTTCTTTGAACCTGCTCGGACAATTGTCATCTAAAAATCTGGTGGCAAAGTCACACATTTGAAGACCCCATTGCACAGAAGAGTAATTAATTTATTAATTACTTGATTCAGTAATTAATTAATTAAGTATGTCTTCCTAAAGCCTGACTTCTGGAAGGGACACCAACAAAATAATTGGAAATCATGAGCAGTCATTTCCAGCTCCCCTCCAAAAGGCACACCTTTTATATGAAGCTATAGAATCCCTGCCAGATGTCTTTCTTCCACACTCATCCTCACATTGCACTGATTTTTGGTCCAGCTCTTCCCTCTATCCTCAGCCATCCAGTCCCAATTCTTCCTCCAAGTAGCTATGTGTGCTTGCCTGATTGTGTTTTTGAGCTGTTTCCTTGCACTAAGACTCCATCAGCTCAGTGTATTAAAATGGCCCTGACAGTGGGAAGGCTGTTGTAGTTGGGTTTAGGCAACCCAGCCAATCTATTAATTCATGTCTTGTTCAGAAACTATTTCGTATCTCTGATCTCCCTTATATGTGTCTCCTTCAGCATTTTTGAGGTGGGATAATCAGAACTGCACACTGCTTACGGAGTGGTCATGTTTTATGTTCTGGTCTTCTCTCTTAATGTCTACCATTTGTAGCAGTGGAGCAGTAGAGCTTTAAACAACAGCAACCACTTTCTCCATGAACAATAATTTGAGATTTAATTGGCTTCACTCATCCCTGTGTCATTTAATTGGCTTCTTTCATCCCTGTGTCATTTAATTGTCCTGGGATTCTTGTCTTTGGTATGTCAGTAACAGACAAAGCTAATCTCACAAGAGATTTACCAGCACTAAGATAGATAAATGAAAATTGAATTAATTGCCATAAATCACTGTAAAATGCCCCTTTTTTGTGTTTATGCTTTTTTTGTGCGTGTGCATATTTATGCTATCTTTAACAGTCAAATTCTGTTAAATTCTTAATTGTAAGAAAAAAGACAAAGTTACTTGGAAGGGTTGTACTCTCTCATTTCATGTGGTTTGCTTGCTGCTGACACAACTTTAACGTTTACTGTACCATCCCTTCTACAGGGAGTTAAGCATTTCTTTAATGTCTGTTTTGCAGGCAGATGATAAGATGCATAGCTAAATCAGGAATTTGACCAACATCCTAGTGCTGAGAACAAAGAACCAAGTTTCCAGGATGAATACAAACCTATGACTAATGGCATTTGATCTTGTTAGGGAAGAAGCTATTTTTAATTCTGTGACGTTCAAGCATTGATTACTTATGTAGAGATGTTGGGAATGTGCTAGGCATAACGTGACCTCGTTATCTGCAGTTTTGCCATCTCAAAGAGCTGCCTTTGCTTCAGAACCTTTGCTGGTACCCTGTGTTCATGAAAAAAGAAACAAAATCTGCCTGTTCCTCAGAAGTGCTGAAGCCACCATAATTACCAATGTAACTTCTCAGCTTCACAGCTTTTGAAAAAGAAAAATCCTAGGCAGTTTCACCTGAAGGACACGTGTGATGGTAGAATAGAAAGGTTCATCTTTGCACAAACATTACCTTTACCTCAGGGACTTGTCTGCTCTGCTCAAAAATATTTCTCTCCAGAGAGATCATTCCTACTCAACTTCTCAGTGCTGCTTTGCCCAGGTTTGCAGGAGATGCTGGTAGGAATGTAGAAATGGCTGTTCCAAATCTACACATTTTAACAAACTTGGCACTTAGAATGAGTCACAATAAGATACTTCAAAAGGTGCAAGACAATTTTCCTTCTGTCCTTGTACATAACTCTGAAGTGCAGATGTATATTTAGCTTATTTCCCAGCACATCATTTCTTGTTAAAGTCCTAAAATATAAACATCCAACTTATTTTTGAATCTTTCTAAAATGCTGGCCTCTGTGATGTTAAAGACAACTTTCTTATAGGCCGTCTTCATTTTAATAAGGCACTGGTCACTGCTTTGACCTCCATGACATTTCCACACAAGTAGCAAAAGAACTCCAAAATGAAGTTGTTGGCAGATGCATCAGCAACAGTTTGTTTTCCATTTTTGGGCAATTATGCAAGGAAGGACCTACAGCTAAAGATTATGCTCATGACTTGTGGATGACACTAAATGTAGAGAGTCCAAGTGTAATGAAATTCAGGATTCTACTGAAGAAGCATCAAGTCAAATTAAGTGAAAGACTGATGTAAAGCATATCATGTGTGGATGAAAAAGGGAGTCTCACCAGGGCAAATGAGAAAAGCTAGCTCAGCAGGACAGATACAGCAGGCATTGGCTGCCAGCCAAAAGCAGCCTAGAAACCAAGGATTTTGTGCTGTTTGACAAGACATAAATGCCACTTCAGTCTATTCACACAGAGGTGCTGTGCTACAGAGACAAAGATGACAATCGTACTTCTAGTCAGGGTTGATGATTTCCCAGCTAGGATGTCATGTTTTGTTTTGGGACATCAAATAAAAATTCAGTGTGGAAAAAAGCTGGGCAGAGAAAAGCTGCAAAGAGAAGGGATCAGATCTGCCTCATCTGTAGGAGTGAAGGATGTAAATGTTTTTAAGAGAACTACAATGACTAAAGAGGACTGGTTAATTCTGCAAATTTTCACTGATGATAGGTCAAACAGTAACTGGCTTAGTAGGCAACAAAGGAAGATTGGTCACCTAAAAAACTGACCACTGTTATAAGGAATAACCTTCTAATGAGATTCATGTGGCAGTACTGGGACGAGCAGTTAAGTAACACTCACACTGATAGCGACTGTTCTCAAACTTGGGATCGTTGTCGTTGACGTCGGCGATGAGGACGGTGATCTGGCACACGCCGATCAGCGGCTCCTGCGCCTGGTCGGTGGCAGTAACAGACAGCGTGTACTCCCTCTGCTTCTCCCGGTCGAAACTCTGCGTGGTGGTGATTACTCCTGGAAACACAGACACCTCCTGTTCTGCATGTCGCAGCCTCAAGAATGAATTTGCAGAGAGGAATCTGTACATCTCCTGCGCAAAAGGAAGCTCTGACCGCATGCAACAGAACCGTCAAGCTTGATCTTCACTGACCCTGCCACGCATGTCTTAGACTGGACCAACTCCAGTTCTCCCATCTCTCCTCCCCTCACACCTGCCCTGGTAAGAAGCTCAGTCTGAGTACCTTGTTATCTCATGGCTCATGGAGCGCAGAAGGACTTTCTCCTTCTCATTGAAGGGCCTCTCTAGGTTTACTCCAGTGGTAGTCCAAGTAACTGAATCAGCTCATTATTACTTTGAGGAAGAGTCACACCACAGAAGACACAAGTGATGTGACCAACGTAACCTCTACTACAGGAGCTGGAGTCTGCCTCATTGAACAGATTAAAACTGGGTAAAATCATATAGTGGATAAATCAAACAATCTTCTCCAAATCTTCAAGTTTTCTTCCCTACTAATCAAGTCTTTTCCTACCTCAGCTATTTTCTTCTGGTTAGCAGATTTCAAACTGGCCTTCTTGAGGCCACTTCTAGATCTATTTCTGTACTATGCTCAGAGTTCTTCAGCTGTGTTGTAGTCCGTTCCAGTCTCCTGCAAAGTCCTGGACATAGTAATATCCCATTTTCCTATTTTGACTATAGAAACATCAAAAACTACATAACATCTCCATTTGAAATAAATAATACATAAAGACATCATTGCCCTGTTCTGGTAGGAAGATTTTGCCTGCAGTGCATTGGATCTCCTATTTGTGCATGAGATGAGAAATAAACTGTGGCCACATTGTAAAGAAGAATAAACTTAACAGGTAAAAATAACACTTTTTTCTGCTTTGCATTTTTATAGCCACCCTTGATCCAAATAGGAAAGTAAGTGACACAGAACATATTTTTATCTTCTTATGGAACTGGGGTTTGTTTCCCTATTTAATTTGTATTTGGAACCCCCAACATCAGAAGAATGTGGATCTGTTGGAGTGAATCCAGAGGAGGGACATGAAGATGATCAGAGGATTGGAACGGCTCTCTTGTGAAGACAGACTGGGTTGGGATTTTTCAGCCTGGAGAAGAGAAGGTTCCAGGGAGACCTTATAGCACCTTCCAATACCTAAAGATGGCCTACACAGGAGCTGGAGAGGGTCTGCAGGCAGTCTGAGGGAGAAAAAGTTTAGATCAGGACGAAATTCTTTACTGTGAGTGTGGTAAGACACTGCTCAACACAAGTTGCCCAGGGAAGCTGTGGATGCCCCATCCCTGGAAGTGTTCGAGGCCAGGTTGGATGGGGCATTGAGCGGGCAGGTTGGATGGGGCATTGAGCAACCAGGTCTAGTGGAAGGTGTCCCCGCCCACAGCAGGGGTGTTGGAAGTAGATGATCTTTCAGGTCTCTTCCAACACAAACCATTCTATGCTTCTGTGATTTGAATCGTTACAGCCTTCATTTAACGTGTCTATCCTATAAACTGTCCCAGCTAACCCTGCAGTTACATTGTTAAAGCACGAGCCCACATGGACATACTGATACAGCGGCATTTTCATTACAATACAGTGTCATTTTCATTTTTTCTCAGTAACCTGAAGCTACTGACCTGTGTCTGGGTCAATGCTGAAGCCTAGGGAAGCTCCGTCTCGGTGCATGAGCCCATACTTCACCTCTCCATTGATGCCGAGGTCTGCATCATATGCTTCTACCTGTAGCACATGCGTGCCTGGAGGCTGATTCTCCAGAACCCAGGTGCTGTCACTGTAGTAAGCGCACTAAAAATACACCCAAACATCCGACCCTAAATATTACACAGAGTGACATGAATTTGCTGCACAGTGTCAATATTTTTTCCAGCAGGTCTGAGAAAAACTTGGAAGAAAATCACTACTATTACTTATGCACACAAAGAAATCAATCTCTAAGGGAGAGGAAGGAAAGAAGGAGAACAAAGACTTTGCAACTCATGTATGAAGAAAGCTGACTGCTGTTCACTTACAAGTTCATTCTGCTCTACACACACAGACCCTTCAGCCCGCCAGCAATCACCAGTAGCTAAGGAGACTCTATAATCTCAGTTATAGCTCAGATGGGAAAAGAGTATCTGCAGAAAGACATCTTACCTCTCTAAAGACAGGCTTGTTGTTATTAATGTCGTTAACTCCTACAATAACCTCAGCAAAACTGCTGAGAGGAGTGGGTCCCCCCGAGGCATTGTCATCTATTGCAGTGACATTCAGGGTGTACTGTGGCCCTTTCAGGCTGGGCGGTGGGTTTCTGCGGAGCTTAATGATACCTGAAGTATAAAATGTCATTTTAATTTACTGTGCAAACACACAAAATCAAGGGAGCATCACATTTCTCTGTCACTGTATTGCTGACTCAGTTTGTATTTTGGTTGCAAAGCACAGGAACCTGCCATCTTAGTCTGCACAGCCTTGGACCAGGATCCCAAGTTTTGGCTGATGGTTGAAGAACAACCATCATATCAAAGAACTAATCCTTACTGATACAAAGCATCCCCACTTGCAGATTATATAAATATGGTGCTTTCTTATGGTTTTTGACACAGGTGGAGCAGAGGCAGTAGAGATTAGACTGTAAATAACTGTGTTCTACAACCTCTTTCCTTACCTTTCTGGCTGTCCAGTTCAAAGTTGCCCTCCTCGTTGCCTCCTGTAATCAGATAAAGTAGCCCATCTCCATCAGGGTCCTCTGCCCGAACAGTAGCCACCAAGGTGCCGGGACCAGCATCTTCCGAAAGGAAAGTCCTGTAACTGATGGACATAATGGAGCAATGGCAGCACACAAAGTATCAGAATAACCGCCACCATGTTAACCATCAGCAAGATTATGACTTCATTATGAATGGTTTTTTAAAGCTTTGGGCATGCCACCATGGAATCTTTAACTGCTTTAAGACATGACTCAGGTCTTCTTTGTTCAACATAGGGTACTTATTTTAGGATTGTAATCCTGTACTTTCGGTGTACATAATTTTGAAGGATCCTTTGGAGGACAAAAATATGCACCATACTACATTGTACTGCAAAAGAGGATCATATAACTCTTGAAGTTGAGAAAAAGGACTAGTATCTGCCATGCAGTGTTTCTTATGTCCCTATATATTAATGGAAAGCATCAGATACTACAGAGATGAATGTAAAAAAATATTTAATTTTGTGAATAAATATATATATGTTTTGTATTTAAAATACGTTCATACTTCAAAGTTGTGCAAAGAATAGAAATTGTATTGATTAGGGACAGGAAAGAAAAAGGAATCTTAAACAAGCAGGGCCTCATGAAATTAGCTTACTATACAACCCGTTGATGCTAAAATTAAGTTTTAGTGTTTGCTAACTACCATACTTAATTGTCACCTATTTATACATGGATAATCGCTTTGAGACCTAGGAGTCAACGCAGCCAAAATCATCCCCTGTATAGAGAGGTTTTCGATTCATTCTGTTCTCTCTCTATGAAGTCAATATATTGGTACGACAAATGATGTATTTCTTTTTATATGCAATCTAGAAATGAAAGCCTAGCTCCTAAAGCCTTTCTATATAGAAATTACCCTTCAATTTCACTGGTACTTACAGCTGCATGAAACAAAAAGCGACCATTTAGCCAAGTGCTGTTAAGGTTACATCTATGAACAGCATCTTTTAAAACCAAAGCAGGTGTTCGAGGTGCCTTACACGGACTGGGAGAAGACAGGAGCCTCGTCATTCACGTTGGCCATTCGAATGCGCACAGACGCCGTCCCTGTCCGAGGGGGATGTCCTTTATCGACAGCTATCACCACAAACTCGTACATATGGTTTGCTCGCTCAAAGTTCAGCCTCTGGTTAGAATTGATGACCCCGTGACGTGTGATGGAAAAATCAGTGCTCTGGATGAAGTAAGAGATCTCAGAGTTGGAGCCAGCGTCGCAGTCTGTTGCAAACACTATTAGAGAACACATTTAACAGAACAGTCATACTGCAAAGGATGTTTGGTTATGCTGCTTCCTACCAAGCCAACTCTGTTTTTTTGTTAGTCTTTGAGAACAGGCACCACCTAAATCTGTTTCATCCATAAAAGCGGTTTTGGTTTTTTTGGGGGGTTAGTCTGGGAACTTAGCAGGAGGCTGGGAGTGAAAAATCAAAACAACTCTTTCCTCTACTCCAACCCAGCCTGACAGATCACAGCCAGGTGAATTTGCAAGAGAGCTGTGATCCCAGTACCACACAAAACGCTTTGTACAAATAGCAGTCAACACTGGTAATTAGCACACAATCAGTATGCACGTTGGTTGAACATTATCAGTCATAAACTGGTTCCTCACTCTTTCCAGGAATGCCATGTTCAAATTTAATTAGCTCTCAGCTAGTTATATACTTTTTAATTACCTGGTGCTTCAAGGTACAAAGAGTGATTACACATTCCTCCCCAGTAAGTGTTTATTCAGTACGCTGAGTGTCCCATCTGCTCAGAAGCAGCAAATCAGCTTGACAAAGACCTGGAGCTCACAGCACAGTATCAAAAGTGATTTTTTAGAGTGGAAGCTCACCTCTCCAATTACCTTGCAATTTTCCTAGCCTAACAATGAGGCTTCACATCATACCCACACTGGTAATAAACAAACTTCTTATTCTACCAGCAGGATCCAGATGCAGCCACTGTGGTAGCACACAGCCTTCTGGAAGCAGAACAGTGATTGCAGAGCACGGACACCCCAGCAAGCAGCTGCAGCATCATCCACAGAGGGGTGGCGGAAACAACCCATCTCTATCAGAATATTGACTCAAAATTGGAAAGGAGCAGAGAACAATTTCAAAAGTACACTGAAAAGCTGTTCTACCTAGTTGCAAAGAATTTCAGCTACATCTGCCTGTGGAAAGTTACTCATCTCTGTTTACAAGGATATTTAGAATGGTTGTAATATTTTGTTTAAAATCTCTCCAAATCCTGCTGTGAATAAACGTTTGTGTGTATTACAGACCACAAAATCAAGGGCTGTAGAGTTAATCACTCTCTTGCTGTACTGAGAGACAAAATATATTAAAAATTCAAGAAAGACTAAAATGACAGTGATTTAGATCTGTCAAATATAGTGGTTAAGTATTGTTTTTAGAAAGGCATGCCGAACGTGAGAAACATATTTGATTTGAAAAATTCTGATTTAATCTACAGTCATTAGTGAGCCATTGTAACCATTGACAAAAATACATTCTATGTGCTTAATGATATGCTTCTTTTCCCTCAGATGTTTTCTGGCAAACAGGGAATGTGGCACTTACTTGTACATGACAGAAACATGCCTTACTACCCAATAGCAACTGGGAATTCCAGTCCCCCCCATTTCATTCCATCCTGGAAACCAGTGTGCATTGCAAAGGATATTTTAAGGATCATATGCCAGCCACAAGCAGCTCTGTGCTGGCTTTGCACGTGTTCTGAACTAGCTTAGTGCAAGCTAACTCTGGCTCAAAAGCTGACTGAGTTGCCAGCTACAGCACCAAGCCTTGCTCTGCTGGCACAGCGATGCGGCTCAAGGCCCAGGGCCCTGCTGAGAGCACCCTCTGCGCTTCAGACTTCGAGCGTGCTGAAATAAAAGTGGCTGGTAACCGAAGCCTACATTCGCATCATCCACAGTTTTAACAAAAGCATATATCACACTACCTTTTTCACTGCCATCAACAGCTACAGGCATGCCCAGAACAGCAAAAGCTGTCTCATATTTGCATTTATTTTTGTTTGTGGGTCATTTCGAGGCTGCAACATCCCACTCCTCTGTTGTGGTGAATGAACCAACCAGGGGGCCACAGAGCCCAGAAAAAGAAGTTTGGTGGGCTGGTACCAAAGAGTAAAATCCTCTTCTGTGAAGATGGCTTCTGCTTTTGAATTCCTAGTATTCCTCAGAGGCGGTTCTGTCTGCCTGACAGACAGTTGACAGACACCCCTTGTATCCCCTAAGGAAAGGTATCCTGACCTGTCCCACCTTTCTCCTCTTCCTATAGGTCCCTGCTATGCCATCCCCATCCCCTTCCCTGTATCTCTTTAAGGCCCCTCAGTCTCTTATCTTGTCCTCTGCACATCCGGGCGCCTTCGAGGGAGCTTCTACAATAAACCCTTGGAATACCGGCCGAAGTTGCCACCTCTGCTCATCGGTTTCTGACCGCGCCTGGGCGATCCACAAGCCCCAGGCACGCTGGGCTACATGCCTTCCACCGCATGGGCTGGGAGGCTGGCAAGTGAGGCACCGAGGCGCCCCAGAGTGTTTTACCTTTGTGTCAGGCACTCCTGGAACAAGCTGCTGCCATCTCAGCCTGGCCAGCGTGCCGGCGTATTAATATACTCCTCAAGGAACTACAACGAGGGTAAGAGCTGTTTGTCTTTTTTTTCCTGACATACTTGCTTTGGCAGAGTTAGTGGCACAGGTCTCATCCTGCACAGGGAACAGCTTCCTTGCAGCCACTAACAATGCTGCTCAGCCCTTCTACAGCAAGTGTCTTCACCCATCCATTTCCACTGACTGTCACTATACTTCCACCTCACATTTTCTTTTCTAAGATGGCTCTTTCTCTTGAAATTTACCCCATGTGGCAAGACAACAACACGGGATCCAATTGCACAGCTTAGACATTCTGCTTGCTTTGGACATGGGGCATACTTTTTTTCCCCCACAAGTGGAATTTTGATGAGCTTCGTCCTCTGGAGAGAAGAATATTCATCTCTTTAAGGAAAATCACATGCTTAGGAATTTTAGGCGTTGATTATTCTGACCAATTTCTTTCTTCCCAAGAGCCATTAAATGTAAAAATTAAGTATGACAAGCTCTGAACTCTCTCAGCAAGTGTTTAGAGAAAGCAGGTCCTGCAGCCCCCTTACACAAGGGAAGCTAAGCTTCTTATCACCTCTGCAACCTGCAGAGTTCAGCTCCAACTTTGGGAAATTTACATTTTTGTCTTTTTCCTAAGTCTTGCCTTGGCACATACTTATTTCTCAGGGTTCATAACCCCTGAAGTCTTTTAACAGGATACTATTCTAGCCTCTAAAAATGTCATCTGTGCACTCAGGGTTTATATGCAAGTGACACATGACCATGTTAAAAACAACAAACATGGGATGATGACTGGGAAGCCACAATCATAAATATAAGTTCATAGGCTTTCCAAATATTTTTCCTTCAACGCTTTGCAAGTCAGTTCCACAGCATTAATGCCCATTTGATAAAACTAGCTGCCCATTTTAAAAAGCCCTGTTTTTTCTTAACACATTAAGAAAAGAAAAACTAGTTGCAGCTGCTTCTGCAACAAAAGATTACCAAGATGAGTTAAAAGACAGCTACAACATTTAAAGGAAACAAGCTGTGGCAATCCACTAAGCCACTTCCTATCAGCTACTTTAACTGCCCTTGGATACCACAGGATCCCTCCTTGGGCACAGTACAGTGATCCTCACCTGAAGACACTCACAAGTCTACTTCCAGGATACCTAAAAGCCATCCACAGACTGCCAGGAAAGCTGCCATCCACATCTCACAAAGGCAGTGCCTGTGGAAAAGAGCACTTCCTCACGGCCAGAACATGAACAGCTAACAAACTAGCAGGTCTGTGGCAAGACTGAAGTGAAAGGTAACAGGATGGTTCTCACCTTGCAGAAGAGACGTGCCAACAGGAATGGTTTCGGGAACATTGTCTCTGCTGTAAATGGAGCGCTGGAATTCAGGAGAACAGTCGTTTTCGTCGGTGATATGGACCATGACCTGAGGAAAAAGGACATATTGAGAATGGATTTTAGCTTCTACACTGCTAAAAGTGCACCTCTTTCTGGACACTGCGGTGGCAGTCAGTGCTTTTGTTGCTGTCCCATCCTTCCTTACACCTCTGATGCTATTTTTCTCACATTGCTCCTGTAACACAGAGAAGTATTTTCTCCTCCACTCCCAAGATGAGAGGCAAAGCCAAAAAGTAATAACAAGAGGTATTTGCAGAGCCTAGATCTGAGCCCAGGTCAGAGCCCAGCTTCCTGCCTGTCCTGCAAGGCCTCCTCCCTGCCCAGCACCGTCACGAGTGTCCTGGGCTATCCATCCGTGTCACTGGTTCTGCTAGCACGGTAACAAAATTGCAGACCATGGGTAGGACGTGAAGTGATTCAGGTACCTCAGTCACACTGCTGAGAGCGCTCTCAGCCTCCATGGCTTTCAGTAAGAGGTGGTAGAGGTGGTGCTCGCTCTCGTAGTCCACGGGGTGGGTCAGGCTGAGCTCTCCACTCTCTTGCCTCACCCGGAAGAGCCCAGAGGGGTTCGTCAGGAGGGTGTAGGAAAGAGGCTGGCTCTGGAAAGAAACAGCCTCAACAACTGCTACTCTGCAAAGAATGAGAGAACAACCCTTTGCTTCAAAAGAATAACAACAAAAGCTGTCTCCTCAGTACCTAGAGGAGGAGGATAGGATGAGGAAATGTGTCCTGCTCGCTCTCTGTCAAGGCTTGGCTCAGCTTCATATTGAGACTGGAAACCCCTCTTGCTACAGCGAGCTCATCTACCCTCTCTTCTCTCACCAAACTTATTCACTGACCTAGCAGTGCTGAAATAACAACCCATTTCAACCCCCACTAACATTAAAACATCTTTTTCTTCCCTATTGTTCCCTTTTAAATACTTGATAGCAGTTACTGGTTTACCCTCAGTTTCTCAGTTATTCAGAAATAAGTGACCTACTATACTTCTGAGTTTCTCTGAAGTTGTATATTCAGAAAAGAGATGGGTTCAGACATGGATGGGAAACCCATGGAGCACAGGGCTTTCCATATCCTGCTGTCCACCTTGGCAGGACATCAAAGGAATGTTTGCCTCCCTACTGTGACTTATGTTTTGAAGCTCCACCTTTCACACCAGTCTTTCACCAGCATGATTAACCTGTTTTAGCTCATCTCACTGAAAGCTCCGGGGAAGGAGAAAAATTTCCCTCCTCCTTCTCATTCAGTCTCTCTTAAGGATTAGTGGCACATCTCCAGCAATTTTTCCTAGGTCATCAGTTTATTTTGAGGTTTCCTGCTCCTTACAGGCCTTATGGCACTGTTCCACCTGCTCCTTAGAGGCCTTAAAGCCCATTCTGCTCTCAAGTAGCTGAACAGTGACAATAAACCCAGAGGCAGCTTAAGAGCATCTCCCCACTGTGGCTTGGCTTAGCTACTCTTCATGCAACAGCAGAGCCCCTTGGAGACCGAGCTTTATCTACTTGTACTTCACACTGGTGCTGTTATCTCAAGAGTCTGGCAGTGACCTGTCTTTCTAGAAATTTAAATACAAGCCAAACGGGACACAAACAACTCCAGATCTGGTTAATTAAAAGACTATTTTTCAAGTATTTGTTTAAACCACCAGGAGATGCATAGCCAGTAGTTTGGCTGTTCTAATTCACGATGCAATGCACTAAGACCCCAAAAGCATTAAAATAATTCCAGCACCCAGACTATAGGGACACATGGAGACTCACGTCTCACTGGAGACTCTGAAACATTAGAAGAGGTGCAATTTCTTTTAGAAAACACAACATTATTTTTAAAGTGTAATAGGCAAATGCATATGCACAGCCCTGAGAAGCAAAACCAAAAACGTGTGACTCTATTGTGTTCTGTGAAGCTCCTCTCAGACTGCAGGGAAGGAGTCACCTAACCAAGTACATCTTACTTTTCTCCTGCTGGAGTATTTTCAGGGACAAACACACTGTAGGACATGTTAGCGAACTGCGGAGGTCGGGAGCCTGCCAGGATGGAAACGGAGGCGTAGGGGCTTTTGTTGCCGTACTCGTCAGAGGCTTCCACAGTAACCACATACTCCTTGTTCCACATCAAAGGCAAGCCAGTCGTCATGATAATGCCAGTATCCTTATCCACTCGGAATCGCTCTTCACCACCTATCAATACATGCACAAAGCCGGCCTGAGACATGCCCCACAGCAAGAACATTTGTACCTTCACCATTTCAAGGTAAGCTATCCTCAACTCATCCACCCATGTCCTTGAAAGCACTTCTTTTTACCTCTCCAGTCGTTCACCTTATCTCTCACTCACAGTGTTTTGTCGAGCAGTGCAGTGTAAAAGAAATAAGAACGAGTAAGAAATGGAGCTTTAAGCTAACAGTAAAGCTGCCATCAATTTCAAAATAGAAGTAAAGCAAAGAAAATGGCAACAAGAGAGATTCCCATCCACATATTTACAGCACTTCCGGCTTCTACTTGCTGTACCTGCTGTACCTGTAAGGATTCCCCAAGGGAAAAATCTACCAATGAAATTATAAAATGGGAACTTGGTAAGAAACATCTGCAACTAAACAGAACTTTACCTTTTTTCCGTTTAGACCTACCTGCAATGAGTGTGTAAGTTATCCCAGCAGTGGCGTTTTCGTGGCTACTGTAACGTGCAACAAGCTGGTAGATGAGAGTGCCTTTGCGCGCATCGGGATCGACGCGTGCCAGGTACGGGTATGGGTACATGGCCCAGGACAGAAGCTCCTCTTCTGGGGCAAGGAGTGTCACGTGGCAGAGGTACCAGTCATCATCTGCAAAGGACACATGGATTTTTTGGCAGCTTGGTCACCAACTTTAGTCAGGAATGTTAAGATCTTATCCATCAGTATCTGTAAGCAAACTGGGAAGGAATTTTCCACTGCAAAGGACATGAAGAGATTTAATCACAGTATTTTTACCTCTAGGGAGACCAATATTCAAGCCTTTTTAACTCACAGCAAGTCATTAACAGATGCTAAAGGTATATATGGGCTTCTTGAAGAAATTTGTGTTCCAAAAGTGGCCCTAAGATTTGACTTCGAATTAAAATGAATATATTACTGAATGCAGAGAATCAATTTGAATAAAAAGAGAAACTACCTCTAGAAAGGGGAGGATGTAGAAAGGTACATAGGAGAAACGCATGTTTTCTGCCCGTTAAAATATGATCACATACTTCAACAAACTGCACTGAGGTTGCAGGTCTGTTAAGGGCTACATCACTATCAAATGAAACACCCACCCAGGTGTATGTGTGTGTCATACAGAAAACCCTTCATCTCTGCCTTCAGGAAGGCCATATGTCACATAGGATGGAGGAAGACAGGAGCACGTGGACAAAACCAGCACCAAAGGCAAGAAGTAAGCCAGAAATTCCAAACAATTTTAAGTGTATGTCTCAGGGATGTGATACTAAATAAAAGGCTACCCACAGACAGACATTCCCTGACACACGAGACCTGCACTTACGAGCAGCCTTACCCCACAGTAAAAATACGTGCTGGACAAATTTCCCAGAAATAATAATTCCCAGGAAGGAAAAGACTTAATTGAAGTTCCGTGCATTTTTCAAGTATTTAAAATCACTTAAGACATGGTTTCCTTACCCAGAGGAAATTCTTAGATTACACGGTTTCTTATTTTCTCATGTACCAACGTTGTATACACAGGAACATTGGTTCACCTTTTTTTTTTCCCTCTGTATTGCTGTGTAGGACAAGGCACAACTCACAGCAAGAGGCGGTGGCTCATAAGAGCAGCTGGAGCAGTCACTACTTTATCTATAGTCAAGAAGGAGGGTTGAGAAATACATGTCCTAATCCAGCCAGTTACAGGCAGTGTTATTTTGGTAGGCTCAAGTAAAGGAATGAAAACTTGTAGGCATGAGCATTTAAAGATATTTTTGTTCATTTATTGGTCTAATTCAGGCAGTTCTAATTTCTGCAGAGATTGAATACTTAGTTAAGTATTTTTCCCATTTAGTGAAACCTGGAGAATGATTTCAAAACATAACTATACAGATTATTCTTAATATTGCTCCATGTAGGTGATTCAAGTGTTAAGTGCCAATCAATATCGAGGTCCTAATTCTGCTGCAGGTATTGTAAAACCCACCAAAAGTCAGCACTAAAACAGAGATTTATGTTTTAAAAAATACAGGCAAGGGAACAAATTTCACTGAGTTCAGGACAGCATGTCAGGGAAAATATTTGTGTTGTTCAAATTAACCATAATTTTCTGGATTTTTACAAACATTTAACCTTCCCTCTCTCTGACAGGTGTATTTAACCAGAAACATAGAAGAATTCAGGTTGGAAAAGACTCTAAGATCATCGAGTCCAACCATTAACCTGATACTGCCAACTCCACAACTAAACCTGGGATTCACCATCCCTGGAAGTGTTGAAAAAGCATGTGGATATGGCACTTGAGGACATGGTTTAATGGTAAACATGGTGCTGGTGTTAGGTTGACAGTTGGACTTGATGATTTTAAAGGTCTTTTCCAACCTTAACAATTCTATGATTCCATGAAATCATGTCCCTAAATGCCACATCCACATGTCTTTTAGATACCTCCAGGGATGGTGAATCAACTACTCCCCTGGACAGCCTGTTCCAATGCTTGGCAACCCTTTCTGTGAATAATATTTTCCCTCATATCAAATCTAACCCTCCCCTGGCACAACTTGGGGCCATTTCCTCTTGTGCTATCACTTGTTACTTGGGAGAGGAGACCAAGCCCCTCCTGGCTACAACCTTCTTTCAGGCAGTTGCAGAGCGATAAAGTCACCCCTGAGCCTCCTTTTCTCCAGGCTAAACATCCCCAGCTCCCTCAGCTGCTTCTCACAGGACTTGTGCTCCAGACCCTTCAGCTCTGTTGCCCTTCTCTGGACTCACTCCAGCACCTCAATGTCCTTCCTAAATTGAGGGGCCCAGAACTGGACACAGCACTCGAGGTGTGGCCTCACCGGTGCTCAGTACAGGGTGACGATCACTGCCCTGCTCCTGCTGGCCACACTGTTTCTGACACAGGCCAGGATGCCATTGGCCTTCTTGGCCACCTGGGCACAGTGCTGGTTCATGTTCAGCCCTCACTGAACCTTGGTAAAATTGTGACACTCAGCAAAGCCTCAGATCACAGACTCATGGGATGGGTGAGGTTGGCAGGACCTTTGGAGATCATCTGGTTCAACTGCTCTGCTCAAGCTGGGCTACCTAGATCTGGCTGCTCAGAAAAATGTCCACAAGGCTTTTGAATATCTCCAAGGAGGGAGACTCCAAAACCTCCCATGGCGATCCAGTGAACTAAAGTTCTAGGGGCTGGATTTCAAGAAAGACATGGACCAGTTGGCAAGTGTCCAGAGAAAAGCCAAGAGCATAACCAGAAAGAATGCCCTTCAAGAGAGGTGGAAAGACCTGGAGATTTTCAGGAGACTGCAAGAGACATGCAAACAGTGATATAAGAGGCTGAAGGACTGATGTATGAAGTCAGTCAGCTGTTCCATAAACTGCAAACCAAAAACTAGCTAACTCTCATTCCCAAGGAAAAGACTGGCATTAGATGTTGGGGGTGGGATCCCTCAGCACGTTTTTAATTATAAGGACAACGGAGCCCTTAATAGTGGCCAGAGAGGTGAGACAGCACCCATCACTGAGATCTTTAAGACTTGACTAGACAAATATCTGCGGGCAATCGCTTTGTTGTGGCAAAATCTGCCTCTAGGCAGGGGCATGGAACCAGCAAGGCTGTTAAATCCTTTCCATCACACATTAATCTCCCCGCCCTTCAGCTTTTGCATCTCATTGATTTTCGAGGCATACATGTCCATATGTCACTCATTCCCCTGTAGCTTGAAGGAACTTCTAACATAAACATTCTTTGGACTTTGTGTTTTATCTTTGCTGTTTGCTTAAGGGTAAGAAGTGAGAAAAGGCGTGAATGGCAGTTTAGAAACATCCAGCACCACACATGAAAGGAAAAACATGGGATGAAGCCAAACCTGGAAAGCTGTGGTTCAGCAGCGGGGGGTAATGAACTTCAGCTATAGGGTGGAATATCTTTCTGCAGCTGAGACCTGGCTCACTCCTTCAGGCCCTCAGCATTTATTTCAGATTTTCAGACTTGAAGCTGTTTTCTCCATGCAAGTAAACAAAATTCAAATTGAAGCAACCTGCAAGCATGCTGACAAAACAGTCCAGGTTATATCTATATAGATCAGAGCTCTAATTCTAGGAGGGCATAAATGGAAGAAAAGATAGTCACAAAGAGCAGATTTTAGTCAAATCAAGTCCAAAACCCTAAAAAAGCAGTGTTGAACATGGTCTGGAGACTAACAGGAGGTCAATCAAACAGCACTAATTTCCCCTATCATCCAGAAAGAGCTGCTCAGAAGCAGCACTGAGTATGGGCATTTTTGTTCTGGTCGCTCCCCTTTGCACACACACCAGATGTGAGAAACTCAAGGATTTTAAGGTGTTACAGACACATGGCAATCAAATACTGTGTAAAATTATCACACTGTCTTGAAACAAGTCCATGAAACAAAACCAGCCTTGACAAAGTAGAGTTTTTCCCCAGCAATGCATTGCGTTTTCAACTGTCATAGCTGCAAAGACATTAACAGATCAAGCCTCTGAAATCAATAGTGTTTTATTTTGTTCCTGACACAACCACAGCATCCTATTAAATCAAAATGCAACATCACCCGGTGATGCTGCAGTTCACCCATTTTGTCAATATCAATCATCCACTGCAAGGAAGGAAATAATCAGGAAACCAGACTATCAACAGGACAGTCTGGCCTCTGCACCACACATTGGAAAGAGTCTTGGTAGGATCAGTCTGGAAGAGAATATTAAGGAGTCCTGGTTTTCCTGGAGATACTGGTGTATCCCCAATGCTTCAGCGTTACCTCTTGCTTACATCTCAAAAAGGCATGTAAACAAAAGGGATGTCAATCAATCGCCAGCTAAGAGCATCCTAAGTAAAAATGTTAGAATGTAGCAAGTGCAAAATGGGAGGAATGAAGAGATGCTAAATTTGTGTCTTGGAGGGCTAAATACTCTTCAGAAGATCAGAGTAGATACACTCACACCATCCTTGGACAAGAATATAGAAGCAAAGAAAGAACTGGAAAGGGTTTTGAAACTGCAAGTGGTATTCTTGCAAGTCTGTATCAATTGCACATCTTTAATCATTCAGTTTCTTCCCTCACCAGAAGAAGGAACATAAAAGAAGATAATCTCTTTTCCTGAGATTAGGATTAGAGCTGCACTGACTGATGTGGGTTTGAGGGGACTAATGTTGGAAAACTGAGAAGTAAAAAATGTGCATTAAAAATGTTAGTTTATGTTTTGTTTCTATCCCCTCGGGCAAAAAGAATCATTTGAATTGAAAAGAGACAGTGTGGTATGTGAAGAAGTTTCTGAAGTACCCAGCTTGAAACAGGACACCAAGGTGGGATGCCTAGAAATCCCCTCATTGTGCTGTCAGGCCACACCACTAGTCCTCAGCGGTAGGGCAAGGCATCGGGAGCTTTGGCTCATTACGGAACCACAGCTAGGAAATCTACACCTGAGAAATGGTTACTAACATGCTAAAACCCCCGTGTCATCTTCAGGACCATAGGCATAATCTACTTAGGGATATTTAAACTTAAACCAAAATTTCTTGTGGCAGTCATTGATCTTTAACCAGAGTTCATCATCACTTTTAGAAATGCTTTTTTTTTGCATTTTAATGACACTGTTAGTGATATTTACCCTGTCATGCTGTCCACTGTGACACTCTCTCCTGCCCAAGTGGCTTTTGAATCTGGTGGTAAATTATTCCTACAAGCTTGAACATCAGCAGCTAGCCAGAAGATGAGCATCCCAGATAAAGGTATTCACTGAGGTAAAGGAGAAGAGAAAGCAGCTTTGACTTGGTCTTGAGGACTAGTCCAGTCAGCAGCACCTATGATGCTCATGCATCTGCCACAGCTACAGCAGGTGCTGTCACTCCACTGGGAGTGTTGCAGGGGCATTAAGAAGCTCTTACAATGGGGAAAGCCTTCACAACACAAATCTCCTGAAAGGCTTAATTTTATGAATTTCTTTTCTCTAACTCCCTTAAGAAAAGTTGTATGGGAGCACCTTTAGTCCAGCTAGTCTGCTGTCATGAACATGATGGGTCAGCTCCACCTCAAACACTGATGAGAGATTCCTGAGCATGATGTTTTTATCAATTAACAGATTTGGTGCCTCACAAATACTCCTCAAGGTTTGGATACAATGCCTAGGAGTATCATATTCCCTTGCAAGACACTAGGGTACACTAGGGTGGATCATGTTGGACCAAGTAGTGAGTACCGTGTCCTGAAGGCAAGGTAACACCCTTACCATCAGTTATGGCAGCAGGCCTGTTTACTCCCTTGGCAGTCCACCAACCACTGCAGCAGCTCATGGATAAAGAGCCCACAGCCACAGTACACCTGGGCAATGTGGCTGTACCAACTGCCTCATCTAAAGCTCTGCTGATTTCAATTTTCCCTCCTCAGTTAACCACAACCAGCAAGCTTGAAAGAGCAGCCTGCAGAGATCATTTTGCATTATATTTATTACATATTTCTTAATACACACCAGCACCTGGACACATTTTCTGTGTATACACACCCTTGCCTGGTGCGGCAGGAGGTATCCTCCCCCTCTCTACCACAGATGGTTGGTGCAGATATGGAAGTGATAACCCAGGGTGAAAAGCCCAGCAAGGGGTCTTCTCCGGTGCCAAAAGGGCTCAGGTCCCAGCTAAGAATCAACATCTTAGTCTGGAGAGCAGATGTGGGAAGAAATAAAAGAAATATCCTTGACTGAGAGACACTGTTTTAAAAACTATAGAAGACACACAAATTATCATGGAGGCAGAAGCCTTCTACACACACCCCCTGAGAGTGTGGGGGACTTCTCTCCAGAGTTTGGACACAGATCCCGTGGTTACTTTCCTGGGAATTGAGCGAAAGGATCTCGATGTGTGCCCCACTAACAACTGGATGGTAGGATACATTGGATCCTAAGTTGTATTATTTCTTCACTAGCTGTGAAATTAATGGTACCTTTAACCTTGTGCTGTATATACCTACTAGTAGTTTCTGTTTTTTCCTTATTCCTGTGTAGTGTATAGTTTAAGTCTTATGTCTGTTAGTTTTGTGCCTATTAAATAAATAACTCATTCTATATCAGACCGAATCTGCCATTATTAAAGAACTTACGAATGAAAGTGTGTTTTGAGGTGCTGGCCACCCCAATAAAGCTCCTGCCTGCTGCCGCAGGCCTGGGCAAAAGGCAAGGACTTATCTAAACCCTCACATCCATTCGTAATGCCCAGTTTAGGAGGCAAGGTCTTGCTTTTCTCAATACTACTTGTGGACTCATCCAGAGGGACCATCGAGCTAAAAGCCAACTGCAGGGGCCACTGCACACATGGACAGCAAAGAAAAATCTTCAGCCAATTTTTCACTTTCTCTGTGAATGCACAGCTACAGTGGGTACCTCCATCCCATGGTGTGCCTGAGACAACCATGGCATTTGTTAGGCAGCAAAGATAATTTCCACGGGCAGATGTCTGTACACCACAGGAAAAGCTTCAGGCAGTTACAGGAACAGAACTTCAAAATCCATTGCATTTTTACTGCTATCACACCATCTTGCCTGTGGTGTCCTCCTCTAGCTCTTAAAATCTGTTTTAATTTTGTTGTCTGTTTCCAGAGGAAAGCCTCTGAAGCACTCTCAGACCTGTGATTACAGAAGCAGCATTTCTGCCTCAACATTTAAATCTACTGTATCTGCCAACAGCTGCTCATTACCACACAATCAGGAGAATTACAAAAACAGCACCACAGAGAAGGTAGGGGGTACAACTGTTTACAGGACCTCAAAAGCTTCCATATAACAGGATTCTACATAAAACAAGTTTTTTATTACAGTTTGCCATGTTAACAGCTGACTAATCCCCAGTAAAAATATTATTAAATACTATACAGAAAATAATTATTTGCAGACACATCAGTTGATGACGAAGTCAGATCGTGCCAAAGTAGTAAGAATAGCTGAGGAGTCAACAGCACAGAGGGCATTATGGCTTTTAAAGAAGAAAAGTGCAGTAAAACACAGCTGCAATCATGTCTGCTTGTCATCCCACCCAGCACAGCACCTGCTCTTCCTCATTAAAGTGGCACTTATTAAGTTTAAAGTAGTTTGTGTGGGACATAAAAAACCTTGTTCCTGAGAAGCTGTAGCAGAGTCTGATTGCTTCAGTGGTTAGGAATCACTTTGCTTTGATGTCCAGTCTTCCTGTGGAAAAACTACGGGCATTTATCAGTGTTGTCCTTTAATAGATTTAAGTCTCTTCTCCCTGAAGGTTGTTTAAATGTTTTTAAAGTAAAAAGTTACTTGCTGAGGCTTCATGCAGTATGAGCTGTTCCTATGATCATATTTAGAATATATTAACTTCTTTCCAAACACTTAAATAATGTCACCAGCAAAATACAATCATTTTAGAACAGCAAACGTGTTTGATATGTATGAAAAGATGCAAAAACCCATTGTAGCAATATTAACTTTAACAGCACCGGACGCAGTTGTGAGCAGCAGCTCGGACCCAGCAGCATGTGCCCCTTTGGTGAAGCTGGGCAGCAGCGCTTGATGGCATGGGGTTAAAATGTTCCTAAAATCATGGTAGCTAAAATGGGGCTTGGAAACGGGAGTGGGCATTGTCTTTACTAGAACCCTGCGAACCTACACCTGTGTACCCACCTGTGCAATAGATGAGAAACGCTGTGGGAAGAGGGGGCTTAAATTCATGCTTGAGCAAAAACAATACACACAATAGAACAATATCAAGTTAATAATCAACATATGATTATGTAAAGAAAGAGTATAAAATGTGTCCATCTCGAATCCATGTCAGAGACAGATTTGGGTTTGTCTGTACCCCTGATTCCCAGAGCTCTTCAATAAAAGCACCTGCATATAATCATCTAGTGATTATGTGTTTCTACGCTAACACACTGAGAGGCGTGCTTGGAGCAGCAGCTTCCGAAGGAGCCGTCTGCTGGCCACTGTGCTGGGTCCTAAGAAATGAAAAGGTGAAGTTGCTAGATTACCTTCCAGTTCTCCTTGTATACTAAATTTCTAAACAGATCCTCTTCTACAGACGTGGCCCTTGACACTTTGCTACTTCTCTCTCACAAAGCAGTGTCTATGCCATATACATGGTTTCCTTACTCAGGCAAAAGCTCAGCCACCCACAGGAACTTACAGCTCCTTACTTTGTTGTCATCAAGCACTGCTTTTAGGTCATTCCATCAGCAACATCCACGGCAGATGGAGCAGAACTCCAAGTCCTTTCTGTCAGCCTGCTTCCTCAGGTCAGGTTTTTAAAGGCTTTTCTTAAACTTCCTACTTTATGTTTTCTTAAATTTTGGGCAGTTTCCACCAGCAAGCCAAGCTCACTGCTCAAACTGCAGTACTGTTGAGTTCTGCACTAGCCAAGGTCTGACTGCTGCCGCGAGGAACCCCTGTTGCCTGCCCCAAAACACCGGCTGTGAAGCCACTGCTCCCTGGGAGGACACAGCTTTCCAAGCCCACTGGAGATGCATGAGCAGGAGCAAGTCCAATTCCACTTCAGTCAAAGTCCCAAAAGAGAAGGCTACGTGCACATCTGCCTAGGGCAGCTCACATGAATAGACTGCCTGTGCAAACACGGTATGTGTGAATTTTGGGCCCCCCACGTGTAATGCAGGTGTGTAAAGGCAGCCCCAGGTCAGCCGGCTCCTGCCAGCACACGAAAATCAAACACTGCTGCGCACGGCACAGTGCTCCTGAGTGTGAGACAACACCAGGAGCATGCAGGGGTGTTTCTGCCACGGTGCAGCTTTGATCTGGGTCTAAAACCAGATTTTGAAATGCCTTCCTGCTGTTGAAATGTAATGAAAACTCAGAAATACTAAATCATAGTTTGTATAAAAGGATTCAAGATGCTAATCTTAAGAATAAAGGGATGAATGTTCTATTTTTAAGGTCTCCCACTGCTTTTCTATCAAACTTATTACAATAGAGGTTTTCTCATTGTTTAAATAGCTTATGTAATTTACCAAGAATACATGTAACATAATCTTTACATTTACCTTTTCAGTTTTAGCCTTTTTGTTGGCTTCTTAAGATGTTTGACATTATCAGACGTTCTTAATACTTATTTATTGCCTCTGGATCATGATATATGCTTACATTACTTTATTTTTATTTACAGCAAGGTTTTTCCAAAGATATGTACAGACAGGGTAATGTAATAACCTTCATCCTGGAGCTTGCTCTTTCATCCAATGATCCCTGGCCATTAAAGTGGTTTCACGGGTTAAGTGAAGCAAGCTTTTTCTGTCGGTACCTGAATTTGGAGGCACACTAATGGCATTCACAGATGGTTTTAATCAGTCTGATACTAGGAGGAAATACCGCCCCACACACCCAGAAAAAAAAAAAGGCAGCATATAATATGACCTGAATACCTGATCAGGTCACATTTCTGGAGTGAGATTTATTTTCTAAAAATGTCAGGGGGTGCCAGGAAGCAGTGGGCCATTACTGGCTCTGTTTAAAAAAAAAAAAAAAAAAGACAAAAAAAACAACCAAAAAAACAAAAAAAAAAACAAAAAAACCACAAAAACAAAAACAAAAAAACACAACAAAAAAACCAAAAAAAACCCCAAAAACTAAAAAAACCCCCCCAAACCTAATCTATGTTTTGATTTGAAATCATGGCCAGCAAACATACATTAAATACTTGTTAGCTTTTACAAAAGCTGTATTACATGGATTGAAAGGTTTCCCCTTCCCAGTAGGCATCCTGATGGAGGTTTCTTAAGAAAGTACAAGGGACTCAAACCACATATTCATGTGCAGTCTAGGTTGTATTTTCAGGAATGTCAAGATCTGACGGATGTCTTTTTAAAATGCAGTTTGCTTCCAGTGAGTCATAAGGGTTCAACACTGATCATATTCTACCGTAAGACACTGCACTGAAGGAATTGCATGATGCTACAGCCTCCTCAGTCAGGCTTAAGATCTATCTCCTCGGAATTCACTTAGAGAAGTAAACAGTTGTTAGCCCACCTGAATGAGAACAGGGAATGAGATACCCATCTCACTTCCAAAACCAAGAAAATACTGAACAGCCTTGCAACTGTTTTATTCACTTCAGTCTTAAACTACCTGCTGGTGTTTACCTCCCTTTGATGTCTTGCTAACATCAACCTTTTAACCCTTCAATGCACTGCAGACCGGTGGGAGGGGAGGAGATTTGTCTTGCCGTGCTTTTTTTGAGTTCCTACTGTTGCCAAACAAAATTAACCTTGGTAGATTATGGAGTGACTTCTTACACAGTTGTTTTCAGTTAGATAGCATGGGGAGTGTATCTGCAGTGTGAGCGTGTGCAGGAACACGGACATGTCCCACTGGGTCTCACTATTCCAAGCCAAGGCAGCGTGCACTCTGTAAGCCCTTTGTGACAGGCTCTTAAGTTTAAACAAACAAAAAAACAACCGAACAAAAAACCAAAATCAAACCAAACAACCAAGCCCAAAACAAACAAACAAACAACCCACCAAAAAAACCCCAAAACAAACAAAAAACAACAAAACCCAAACCAAAACCACCAAAAGCCCCCAAACCAAACCAGGGAGAGAGAGCTAAAAGTTTTTTTAGAGTTGAAGAACAGGGGTAAGAAATTGCTTTTTGAAGCATGATAGACAAAGTCCTAAATGTCAAACTTCTACACAGTGTGCACCAGTACCTATTGGCAGCATCGGAGAGGGCAGCTGAGGGAGCAAAGAGGAAACAGCAACTGCACATCCCACCCTCTGTAAGCCGGCAACAACTACGAGAACCTGTGTAGGTTCTTGTAGGTGTGCATGAACAGAGGCAGACTTGGAAGAGAAAGGGAGCTTCAGCTCTTTCAGCCCTTCCTCACCACCCCCAGCCTCTCCATGCTCAGGCCACACACTGTTCTGATGGTGCAGGCAGCGGTTTCCAGGATGTGAAATGTACCAAAAAGAAAACCTGGATGAGAAATGTTGGGTCTGCAACTCATACCTTTGTATGAGAGTCTTGTCTAAACTCCATGTCCAATCCATAACTATCCATGCACAGAGCCCAGAACAACAAGGCTTTGACAGACAGATGGAGGCTGCCAGATTCCTAAAGAAGATGCAGACTGCTCAGTGTAGGTAAATAAGACAAGCCACGGAAGTTGTGCAAACATCTTTACGATGCACAGTCCATGCACCAAGTGTATATTCAATGGGAGAACAGCTGTGTTTTCACAGTGCCTGCTACAGGGTCCCCACAAAACAGACGGCAGCCCCCTCCCTATCACTGCTATGTGAGCAACTGGGAAGATTCAGAAGGTTATTGTACTGTGCACTCGGCTTATTTCAGTATTTCAACTGTGCACAGGAATACCTTGTCTTTCTAGGACTACTGTTGCAGGAAACTGTGCTCTAAGTTACTATCTGACCTACTGGGGTTTTTTTAAAAGCTTATTTTTTAAAAAAGCTTTAATTTGCTTGGGAAAAAAAAAGGCAAATGCATCCAAAACCCCAAAACACATGCTCCCCTGCAGAAGCAGCACCTGTGAAACGCCTAAGTCCATTCGTGACTTTTACATAAGAGATGGCAATTAATAAAGGTCCGATAGCTTTGTTCTTCAATTAAAGAGGTGATTAAAAGTTTGGCACATGTTCCATAATATTGACTGCTTTGTGAGCGATTGTTAATTACATTTAGTAAGAGACGTGAGGAGAAATGAGGAGCAGACCGAAGTTAATTCTGTTTGACTTTTGACAGTTCACCAGGTTTCTTCAGATAAAAAAATGGATGCTCAAACACTATTTCACCACATTTTTGTAAAATAAGCAGGCAGAAGAAGATCCAAGTTTGTTGCTGTACAAAGTTATGAGAGAATTTTGATTTTCAAAGTAGCTTAAAGGAGTGTCTAAATGACCTTGTCCCACTTGATCATTGAATTCCTTTCTCCCTGAGGCTTCTCTCTTGTCAATACATTATTAGTGCACAGACAGTGGTAACAACATGCTGTGCACCACCAGATTGGAGAGGACAACACAATTAATCATATGTTGAACACTGCTCACAAGGTTATTCGCTTCCACTATACACAAGCAAGACAGTCAAGCTGTGTGTCCCCTTTCCAACTCCATCTTTAGCTTGAATGAGAAGTTCTACTTTAAACATCAGGTGATTTGTTTAAAGTTAGTAGCTAGAAATACTGTGCAGAGTTTTTCTAATGTTAAATGTTTGTCACTTGCACAACACATCCCATTCTTGCAAGAATAAGTTTCTCAGGCAGGCAGTTCTGGATTCTCAGACTGCACACAGCAGTCTGGTAAAGATCACAGCCCTCAGCGTGCTTCAATACGTCTGTTTTCCTCCCAGCTCTATGTTTCCCATTTCCTGAGTACTAGGCTGTAAAATTCATTGATAGAAATTGGTAAATATTCACAATACAAAACAAACTCCAGCAAATGATAACCAGTTATGTTATTAGAGACCTGAGCTGCACTTAACGCACTCTAAAACTTTCTCTGACTAAGATGAAAGTAACACAGGGAAAGGATGGCTCATGCAGCCATAACACACCTCAGGCTTAATGTGGTTTGAGAAGTTCAAGTCTAGCTATTCTCTTTGCTGTCTTATTAGGAAAACCATACACGACAGTTTATGAGCTCTTGATGTATAGAGGCCTTACAGAGTGGTATAACTACAACATCTCCATGTAGTTCTCTACACCAACTCCTAGGATTCCTGATTCAGATTTTTCTTTTTTCTTGTCCTAGGCTCGTTTACATCTATTTTGCAACGACTCCTTTCCCTTCCCGTGCGCTGCTCTGCCAGTGCTGTAGCTGACTCCCAGCATCATTCAGCGCGGTTCAGGGAGCGGGCACAGCGGGATCCCCCAGCGCAGAGGGCTGCAGCTGCCGGTCTCTAAGCGCCCACACCCAGGACAGCGTCACCTCTTCCTTCCCAGCTCCTTCCAGCAGGACCAGAGCGACAGGAGAGGCTCCCTGCTAACTGCAGGGAGCTATATGAGACAAGCTATATATTGTGGCGTGGCCCCTTCCTTACCGGGCCCCAACTGCTTGTTAACCCCTGAGCGGACACCTCCGGTCCCACAAAAGTGAACCTACCATGACAAGAATTCCTTACAAGACAACATAACCAAAACATCATTCCCTACGTTTCCAGCTGCGCCTTCAAAGGCAAGAGGCAGAAGCTCCGCGGGCGAAGAGCTGGCACATTCCCACGCCACCCACCGAACTCCCACAGCCGGGGGGCAGCTCCCGCAGCCGCCTGCGGCTCTCCGCACCCCACGGAGGGCAGCATCACCGCGGCCTCGAATGGCAAGTGCCCGGCACGGCCGTGCCCGCCTCCTTCGGGGCAACCCTTCACGCCCACCCAACCATTTCGCGGCCACCCCGACCCACCCGGGGTAGCGCAGCGGAGAGAACCGACCCCATCCCGTCTCCCCTCCCCGTCCCGGACCGCTACCTCCTCCGCCGCCTTGATGCACCTTGACCAGCACCTCCGCCCGGCCGCCCGCTCGCAGCTCCCGCCGCAGGTAGAGCCGCCCCGACGTCCTGTCGACCCCCACGGGGGCGGCGCCGGGAGAGGCCAGCTCGAACCAGCCGCCCGCCGCCCTGTCTCGGCTCCTCGGGACGGTGAAGACGGTGTCGCCCACCCGCGCCCCGGGGGGCAGGCGGGCCGTGTAGCGCCGGGCGCCGGGCTCCGGCGGCCGCTCGGGCGGCGGCTGCAGCGATCGCGGTC
>VWPU01005882.1:0-45062 GCA_013398955.1 Callaeas wilsoni
CAGTCCAGGCCAGCTCACTGAAAAGATCCTCCTTGTCCATGTAACCAGACAGGGACTTTGGGATTTTCTGACAGCAAAAGAAGGGATTGGGAGGGATAAATTGGATCTACTGGGAAAGTTTGAGTGGCCACGAGCAGCCTTTGTTTTCCATCTCTTGTAACTCTCAGTGACACCCTCAGCTCTGCTCCAACACATCCCTAAATGAATTCATGAGTTTTCCTCAGCGTTTCTGCCCCAAAGTCAATAACACACATTTATATGCTTTTCATCTCTGTGTTACACCATCTCATATTATATTAATTTCTCTATTTTCCTCTCCCTTTCCTGGAAGGTGCCCAGGATCTAAACTGAGTGGCTTGGCAGTGTTGACCTGCATTTCCCAGAAGTTCATGCCTGGGATTTTTACCCCGAAATTTTGGTGCTGCTCAGTGCCGTAAGTGCTCCCTGCCCTCTGTTCTGAGTTCAAACACCCACAGCAATGTGCCCACATGCTTCAGATGCACCAGGGAATGAGCGGGGTAAATCCTCAATGAATTTGATGAATATTTTCTCTGTTGAAGCAGCTGTAGGAATCGCTTGGAGCTCGGGGTGTAGTTTTTCACCAGCTGATGCTGAGTGAGGCGGGCGAGGTGCAGGTGGAACGGCCTCTCCCCAGATCTGGTTACACCACGTCAGGACCCCGGGCAGGAAAAAGGCAGAATTCAATATGTGCATGTGAGAGTGGAGCCCTCATCCTCCACAACACTGTTTTATTCCAATTTCTTCAGGGTAAGTCTGTACTCGCCCCGGGCCCCATCCCGGTGAGGTGGAGAGATCCCAAAGGCTGCAGCAATGCAGGGAAACTGCTAAAATTGCCTCAGTGAGTTAGAATCACATGAAAGATTCATGTGGAGTCTTAGCACCTGCTCCTCCTTTGTGGGATATCTGCACTGTTAATTTTTAAGCACGTCTTAGCCTGGGGAAGGGAGATCCTATAACCAAGGGAATATACATTATTAACCTTAAAGCTCCCAGCTCGAGGCAGCTCCTGCAGCCTCGGCCACTCTGGGTTCTGAAGGAGCAGCTGAGCACCCACAGCCTGCTCTGTGGTGGCATCAAACTGGGATGGCTCCAGCCCAACGCACCCCAAAAGATGCACTCCCTAATTTGGGTCGTTTGTAATTAACACAGAACGCTCACAGCGACTCATCAAAGATCCCAGGTGCAACCTAATCTCAAGGAAGATACAGTTTCTAGTTCTTATCTTGGAAAAGTGGCCACTAAGTGGATGCAAGTGCCATAGGCCCAAGTCCCTGGTCCCAGTAAATTATTAAAAGTGCTCAATTCGGGTGAGGGCATTGTCCCTGCCCAGCTGCCCAGAGTTCCGAGGGACCTTGCCCAGGTTCAAAGCCCCTGGTGAATGGTTTCCCTGGAATAATTGGTAACAGCAGCCAGGATGGACACCCAGGTAACTTAAATTATCGTGGCTCTAGTGGGAGATGCATTAACAGAGAGATGTATTCCACGGGGCATTTCCTGCAGGGGGTTGGAACTGGAGGATTTTTAAGGTCCCTTCCAGCCCAGTCACTCTGGGATTTTAAGATTTCTGTTATCTGTATTAGTATGTATTTGAGTGGTGCATTGCTATAGGTTAAACGATGGGATAATGATCGGAAAATTATACTTTTATAAAGCACACAACTGATGTAATTCAGTCACAAATATCAGGACCCATTTCCCAAACTTCCTGGTGCAGAAATATATATTGAGTTTATCCTGGACAATGTGGGGTAAGAGTGACTTTTCTCCTCGATTCCTGTGTGCTCCTAAATGCTCCCTTTCCTTCTCTGCTGGCTCATGGCATTTTTGGACTTCAACATAGAAATATCTTGGAAGCTGGGACTGGGATGACATCTCACTTGCACGGTAATGAAGTCTTGACAGAGGAGATGACAGATGGAACTCCAGGATCAATCCAGCTAGTTTTTCTTTTTCCCAACAAGATACTTAAATAGGAAGGTTTATAACAAATTATAATTAAGGTGCAGGTTTCTTGGTGTCTGCTGATGAATTTCTCTTGTCATAGACTGTAGGAAAACTTCCAGGGAAAATTCTGCAGTACTGCACCACTAACGCTGGTGCAGGCTAGTTTCTTACACAGTCCAGTTTAGTTTTCCCAAATGCTCCCGAGGTTCTGGAGCTGAGCTGTTTGGACAGAGGTGTCACTGTCTTGGTGTGGTGCTCTGCAATCTCCTTCAGATCCCACCACAAAACCTGGGCATGGCTTTTGCAGGACAGACATCCAGGTAACCTTGACATTCTCTGTCCAGAGCTGCCTCCTAAGGAACTGGACGAGGGTGAAATTCCCGTGGTCTCCTCGGCAAACGTTCCACCTGCCGCCAAACAACTTGGTTAATCCTTGGTTTATTTATTGAGCATCGGTGTGTGTTGAGACCTGCTCAGAGGCAAGAGGCTCCCTGGGCATCTCCTGTCCTCCTCTTCCCGTGGAAAACCGTGGTCAGAGCTGGGGAGGGACACGGAGCCCACGCTCGCCCCAGGAGGGTCAGTCCTGCAGCAGTGCCAGGGGCCTGGAGTGTCCTGGAAAAGCTTCCCAGGGAGCTGCTCCCTGGAGGGACTGGGCTGGAGAGAGGCAGGAGGAGGGGAAGCCCTGCAGCTGGGGGGGCCGGAGGGAAGGAAGGAGTGACTCTGAGGCACTGGCAGAGGAGCTGCAGCCAAGGTGGTCAGCGGGGAGCAGAGCGGGAGCCGCGCTCCGCAGGGCAGATGGCAGAGCTGGATGCAGAGGCCAAGGAGAAGGAAGGAAATTATTCCCGGAGAGAAGGTGGCAGAGGCAGAGCGTGACAGGCTGAGGCAGAGAGAGAAATACAGTGACCGAAGGCAGGGGAGGATTTAATTTTTAATTAGCCACGATGAAGTCCTTCCACAGCTGAAGTCTGGTGAGAACACGGAGTGAAAGGAGGTAACGGTGGGTTTGCTTTGATGGGTCCCATCACAGAGGGAGGCAAAGGGGTCTCTCAGGGAGATGAAGTCCTGAGAGCTGAACTCGGAGCTGCTGGGGGTGTCTGGCTGTGGGACAGTCCTGGTAAATCCCTGGAATTTTCCTTATTGCTGCATGGAAGGGAGTTTTACTCTGCATGTGGTGCTGCTCTGTGCGTGGTCTGGCTGAGTCAGAGGCGGTGGATCCCCATTCAATGATCCAAAATTCAGCAGGAGAGTGGTCCATCCATTGGGATAAGGACCTTGCCACTGAGGCTTTGAGCTGATAGAGGAATGAGGGAATTCCTTATCACTAATGGTTGCAGGAGGCTCAAAAATAACTCCTCCTCAAGAAGGCTTAGGTTTGGAGGGGCCTTTTTTTTCCTCCTCAGATGGGACTCCCTGTCTGGCTATTTACTGTATTAATGGCACGAGGCAGAATTCCAGCAAACAGGATGAGCACATTCATTACTGGGATAATTACTGGGATAATTGTTCTGCTGCGGAGCCAGGACATGGACGGAGCACTGGCTGCAGGATCTGCCTTCTCATTTCTCCTCACTTCCCTGCTTTTCTCCCACATCCTCTCTTTGCTCCTCATCCAGCAGCAGGGAAATACTCAGTCTGACTGGCAGGATAATTTTCATTCCCTGTAAATAGTCCTCAGTGACGAATTCTTCCAGGGAAGTCTCATAAAGGCAACACATCCCTTTCCTCCAAAGCACTCTTGTGTTATTTTTAATATGTAAAACGTTTCCATCTAAATCACTGCAGTTATTTCTACTTCCTCAAATAACATTTAGCTCTGAGTATAAAAAAAAACCAGATAAATAATTCATAAAGCTCCTTGTATGAGACTCTTTAAAAGAACTTTGTTAATTTTAGTTATATTTAAGTTTCAAGATGAGGAATAGCAACACTTTCTGATTCAAACATGCACCTAAATCCAATTAAATGTGGCTATTTTGACCCATTTTAACAGGTTTCCCCTGTTTCAGAGGATGACCTTTCCCTCTGTCAGCCATCCAGGAGCTGTTTAGGAATCAGCTGAGTCCCCTCTGCCTCCACCTGCTCTGCCCTGCCCCTGATCCCACATGAAATTAGTAGTTTTGTGCTTCAGAAGGTGTGGGAGGAAGGGATTAATTTTTCCCTCTTTCCTTCTCGGCTTGTCTTAAGCTGCCTTTTTGTAGCAATGTGGAAAAGTGGGGTAAGTTCAGAGCTCTTCCTAAGGTTTTATGCTAATGAGTGCTTTAAACTGGGAATTTCTGGATAATGGCAAACTGGGACCTGACTGGGAGCAGTGGTTGTCACCCTTCTCCAAGGAACAAAATAAGAAATTCTGGGATATTTTGGAGAGAATGGTGGCACCAAAGGAGGAGGGAAGGAGCTGACTTTCACCTACATGAAACAAAGGGTATTTTTTCTGATCGGTGGAGAAGGGGGCTGGCAGCAGCAGAGCCTGAGAACTTGTGATTGCCTGAGGAATCTTGATCCTTACTTAAACCCAAACCTGGAGGCGCTGCCCTTAGGTGACCCTGATGGGTGGGTCCTGCTACACTTGGAATGCTGGAGACCCCCTCACCTCCTGTACCTGCTGTGGAGTAAAACCACCTGGGTGCTCTCAGAGGGGTCACTGTGGTGCTTCATTTCCCTTCTCTGTCCCTGTGGCTGGAAAAAGCCAAGAGCAGAGTGTTCCCTTTCCCTTCCCTGGGCTGCAGAGCTGCAGGCTCTGGATGTTCCTCACAGATCCAATAACCAGGCTCTTCCCGCTCTCAAAAATGGTTGTGGTGTACTCTAAGGTACCTTGAGGGGTAGGAAAGGGATGTTTTTGAAGAGAAGATAAATTATTTCCTTTACAGACGCTCCTGTATTGAGACTCTGCTGGTTGAAGCTGCAGGTCTGGTCTGGTGCTCTCTCCCAGGCGGGGACCAGGGGCTCTCCTGTGATTTCAGGTGGCAGTTCCCAGAATGAAACACTGATGTGGCCTCTGATAATGTCTCCGTGCCTGACTACTGAATTTAAATGCTTGTTACTCAAGTGCTTTGCGTGTGAGGGGTCCAGGAAACCTGGACCAGGGAAAGGCAGATGAAGATGTTTCCTGGAGGAGTTTGGAGGAGGTTTTTGCTCTTTATTCCCATCGTGGCTGTATCTCCAGGCTTGGCTGAAATTCTGCCCTGCCAGTAAATCCTCAACCAGGCCAGGAGTCTGTGCAGCTTCTTTGCTGCTCCTCCCACCCAAAACTGCAGCCCTGGCACTGCTGTCCCCTCAACCCTGACAGAGCAGGGCCCGAGCAAGGTCTGACCTAAATCACAGTGAGCTTTGGGTGACCTTGGCTGTAGCTCCTGAATCAGACCTTGTGTTGCAGCCTCTGCAAGTCTCTGGTGTGTAGATGTTATGGAAGCAGCCCCTGACTTTTAGGGGGCTCCTGTGGAGTGATAAAAACTGGCTTTTGCTGTGGGAACTTGAGTGGTAATCTTGGTTTGGACTGGGATTTGTTGTCCCAGGTGTCGTTTGTCTTGTCTGCTCTCAGTGCTGATGCTGACTCACACAGGCAGCTCCTTTCTGCTTCCTGGTGCCCAAAGGGTTTGGCCTTTGGGGGATGTTGGAACACTCCTGTGGGAGGTGGGATCCCAATCCTTGCTTTATCAGTGGTCTTCTTGCTGTGGCCATAAGTGTGATTTTTGGGGCTGTTTTCCTCTGGTTCTCTGTTGTCTTGAGGGCTTGTAAACACCCTGGGGATGTGTTCACCTTGGAACACCTGAATTTACTGTGGTTTAATGCTCCTCTCCCTGTGCCTTAGGGACTGTCAGACACTCCAGGACCACCCTTCTCTTTCCTAGAAATTGAATAAATCTGCCCTGCCGTATTCCCAGGATTTTTAACTCTGAACTTTAGTTTTCCAGCTGGAAATCCTGTGCTCTGTCAGCTAGGGAATGCTCTGGAGCATATGGAAGTTAGCTTTGGAGTTTATCAGTAACTGATGTTTTCTAATAAGCCATCCTGCTCTGCAATTAATAAGGATTCAGGATTCATTAAAGAGCTGCCTCTGGTCCAGCAGTGGCAGTAAATCTAAGTGTGAAGAAAACTCTGAAATTTATATCTAAAAGCCAACAACTGAGAGAAAGAGCAGTTCAGTGTCTGTGCTCTGGCCTGACAGGATTTGAGCTGGGTTTTACATGATCCTAAATTTCCCAAGGGAGGCAGAATTGCTGCTGCTTTCCTCGCTCATCCAGCATGTCTGGGGTGCAGGGATGAACACGGAGTTTCGGGCAGCATCTCTGTGTGTGTGAAACAAACGGAGGCAGCACAAAGGTCCTTCCTATGAGTAAAAAAACTATAAAGAAGTGTTTTATGCTCTGACTCAGGTGCCTGAACGCTTCAGTGCCTGCTGTAACCTGGGAGCGCTGGTCCGAACTGGGAATTCTGGGGCGGGAAGCGTTCACCTAACCTGGGCCAGGCTTGCTGGCACCAACCCAAAATGCGAGCCGCTCGCATTAACCTGACAGGCCATTGTTTTATTCAAGCTGACGTGGTGAATGGGGCTCTTTTTGCCGATATTCTTTACCTGTCTCGTTGTGTTAAAGTGGGGAGCGCGGGGGGCAGGTGGGCCCGGGCGCAGGCCCCGCTTGCAGGCCTCGGAGCGCCCGCCGCGGCCGCCAGGGACCCTGTGGCACAAGAAAGAGTTGCTAAGAACAAATCTCTATTGTTCCCCGTCATCTTTAAATGAGTGTCAAAATAGGCAGGGGGGCTTTGACCGTTAACCGCACAATTTAGCCGGCCCCTTGTGTCCGGCAGCCCCCTCCGCCTTGGAGCTCCTGGGATGAGAAAAGGCGGCCTCAGCCCCTTCTAAATGGGCCAACTCTTCTCCTTTGTGTGCAGACTGCCCAGTGTGAAATCCGCAGTGACGTTAAATGTTTTCTAATGAATAATTACTGAAAGGAAATGGAGGAATATATGTGTCATGGATTGTAGCGCGTTAAAATGTTTTCTTTTGGGCACAAAAATGTTGTCCTTCAGCAGCGCCGCGATTGTTTCAGGGAGCCTTTTGTGGGGGTTTGGATTCTCAATGGATTATCTGTGAGCGCTCGCTTTTCCAATAGGAATCAAAAGGGTCCTTTGGCAAACTAATGTTTTTCAAAATGGCAGCCATGAAGCCCATTTAGTATTTAAAGTTTGGGGTTTAAAGAAATGTTTGAACTCAGGAGATTTTCTCACTTTTTTTCTTTCTTTTGATTTATGAAAGTGAAGTGGTTCACCTCGACCTCTCCTCTATTGAGAAAGACAGACAGTCACCCTTTAACAAGTCTATAGCAGACCATGCCCTGGAGACAGACAAGAGGCCTTAAGAACTCTTGGCGTTTCCCTGGGCTGTTGATTAACCTTAAAACCCTCTTATTCTGTATTCTTTTGAAAAGAAATTAGGTTACAATGTGTAAATTTTTCCACAGTATAATTGTATTTATGAATTCTCCTGCCTCGGGGAGCGTGTACAGTAGTGCCAGACAGCCCAAGTGCCTCCCTGCACACACAAAATATCCTTTTTCCATGGCTGCTGCATTCCCAAGCAAAGTCCATGTCCAGTTTTCCAGTTCTGTTAGAAATCCAAAAGAAGTTTCCAGAGATCTGTGAAAAGTCTCAGTGAAATATCTAAAAATGATCTTGTTTTGTTGGCTTTGCTGTGATGGGACGAGCGTAACTAAGATTCCACTGTGGTGGAATCTTCTCTGCTTAATCCCTTTTTTATGGGGTTCTCATTTATCTGGAAACTAAGCCAAGCAGATGAATTCTCAGGAGCCACAGTGAGATTTCCTCAGGAGAGGGAAAGTGTTCCCATTGCCCTGGGCTGGCTGTGCTTCCTGGGTGGGGACGTGTCACCCCGAGTCCTGCTGCCAAGATCTGACACTCTGAATTTCCTTTGGGGACAACGGGATGAGTCCTGACTGCTCCTGGAGCAGACACGGGGCATCCCTACGGAGCGCTGGATCCTGACCTCGAGGTCACTGCCGTAGGAAGATCCAGGATTGCCGGGACGTGGCCGCGCTCCCCCGCTGACCCTGCCAAGAGCCTCTGGCAGAACATCTTCCTTTTCCATTCTCCGTGGTCACGGCCCCTTGGGCCAGTTCCTCCTGAGAGCAGAGGGTGGAGCAGAGCCCGAGGGGCTCCTTGTTGTCATCCCTGCAGTCTAGGACTCCTAATAAGCGAATTCCTGGTGCACACGAGGAGAGCAGGATGGGTCAGGGAGCTGCTGCCTCTCGCAGTAAACGAGCATTTCCAAAACACAGCTCCCATGTTCCTGAGGGAATGCGTGTTAACAGTGCTGCTCCCAGCTCAGCTGTGCTGGGCAAGCCTGCCACTCTCTATTAAATCTCGTGTCTATTTTAAATCTCATGTCTCTTTTGAACCAGATGACTCCAGGGATGTTCACTTACTGCACCTTCCCATTGCACCGTTTTTATTTGCTTTTATCTCAGGGGTGTAACAACAGAGAACAGGGGGAAAAAAAAAAATTTGGTGTCACAGAAATTTCCAGGACAGCTGGAGCTGTGTCAGAGGGGGTTAGGTTGGATATCAGGAAAAGGCTTTTCCCCCAGAGGGGGCACTGCCCAGGCGCCCCAGGGAATGGGCACAGCCCCGAGGCTGCCGGAGCTCCAGGAGAGTTTGGACAGCGCTGCCAGGGATGCCCAGGGTGGGATTGTTGGGATGTCTGTGCAGGGCCGGGAGCTGGGTGATGATCCTGTGGGTCCCTTCCAGCTCAGGATATTCCATGATTCTGTGGTGCCAGGTGGAGACAGAGCTGAACAAACAGGCCAAAGTGGGCTTTAGGATTCCTGTGTCCAGCCTTAGGTAAGGCTTGGAGTGTTGAAGGGGGTGGGAAGGAGAATTTTTTTTGCAGAGATTGGAACATAAATATGCTCTGGGTGGGAAGAATTAACTTTCTGTGACCAAAACCTGATTCTGTTGGGAAGCAGAGGGGCCTGAACAACCTGGCTGATAAACAGCTGCTTTTTCCATTTCTCTGTGAAAATGTGCCTTGTTGAGGGTTTTTTCATTTAAGATTTTGAATGGTTTTGTTCATCATCATTTATTAGCTGAGGGTAAGTCAGAAATGCCTTTGCCTGGCTCGTGCTCTGAGGCACAAGGGAAGAGATCCAATTCCTGAGTGCTGCTGTAAGACCAAGGGATCCTGTGGCTCTTCCTTTTCTGGAGAACCTGATCCTGCCACGAGTCCCCTTAGGAGCTCATCATCCAGCGAGGTGGGACTTGGGTGGGGAGCTCCTTAAATACAGAGCTCTTAATTCATGGAAGCATCATCTGGAGAATGGAAGGTCGCTTGCTGCTGCTCCTCGTGGATCGCTGGTTTCCCAAATGAATGGGTTTTATCCTGTTGGAAATTGTTTGGGGAAATCTCTGTTGTTGCTGTCTTTGACAGCTGGGCAGAGGCAGGAAGAGCTGGCACCAAGCGGGAGTCCTGTCCAGCAGGAAAGTCATTTTTGAGGGGAGAAAACTGCCTGTCGTAGACGAAAAAAAAGAAGGAAAATCCATGGAAACTGCGACTTAAACTGGGTTTTGCAGTGACCTCTAGTGGGAGCGAAGCCGGGAGCTGTGGGAAGGGACCGAGGAGCCTGGCCGGGAGCGATGGGATGTATTTGTGCCCGGATCTGCCCAAACTGCCCATGAGGACGCGCAGAGCCCATCGGTTCGTTGTTGCGGTGGTCCAGCAGTTCATCCATGGGTGTTTGGGTGAGAGGCAGAAGCTCCTGGAGCTTCTGGCGGCAGCTCCCGGGGCTCGCTGCTGACGGGGCTTGGATAATTCATTAAAGCTTGAGGATGGAGCATCGCTGCCCCAGGAGCGAGCCGCGAACAGCCCGACACACGATCCACGCCGTCCGTGGGCCGCGGCTCCAGCGCTGGGAACGCTCCGTGGAGGCAGCACGGGCTGGACAAGGAGGTGAGGGGAGGGCGCAGGTAAAGCAGGACTCGGGTGGGACATAAAACCGCCTCGCAATCTGCAGGGTGGTGGAAGGGAAATCCGGCAGCTCTGGGATGATTTGGGGGTGTGAAGGATCCTTGAGGAGATTTTCTGCTGCTGTGGGTGGAGTTGGTGGCCCCAATAAGCCTGAGTCTGCTGGGTTGAACCTTTTGGTGCAGTTTCCTCTGTGGGTGGGAGCTACGAGGCTTTCAAAGGTCCACGAGCTTTTCAAAGCTCATCCGAGGCTCTCACCTTCATGGTTTGGGCTTTTCCAGCACTTCCAAAATAGCTGTGGCCTCATAAGTGATGCTTCTCCCCTCTGTACCTTCATCTCTTCTGTTCTATGACATTAAACCAGAGAAATACCAATGGAGCATCAATTGAAAAATGAAGTTTTGATCCTCCGGTGAAGATAAGTAATGATTTTGCAAAGTTTCTTTCTTCCTATTTTTTAAAGTTGTTTTCTTGACAGATCTTGCTTCGAACTGGTACAAACTTTGTCAAAGAAATTGGCCTGTTCTGTCTGACCCTTTCTCAGGAGCTGCAGAGCTCAGGAATTTGTGCTGTGATCCCACAGAGCTCCTCGCAGTTTCCCTGTTGACAGACAAATCCGTGTGGGAAAAACACAATTCTTCATTGTCGTGAGGGAGAGGTTTTCTGATAGAGCTCATGTCTTTAGGCGAGAAAGAAATCTCCTGACTCGTGAGTGATGAGGAAAGGAAAATAATCCTTTAAAAGAGCAGTGTCTTGCTGGGGTCACGTGCACTGGTGAGTCCTGGGGCATCCCTTATTCAGGGAAGCACAAAACTTGCAGTGAAATTCCAGAAATGGGTGGGGACAGGGCAGCGAAGGCTGCTGGGATCACAAAATTATCAGCACTAGCAAAATACTGAGAAAATCTGGGCACAAAATAGCCCAGAAATGAGTTCAAGGGTTTTGTTTGGTGGGACCAGTGTCATTTACCCATTAACATACACGTGAGAGAACTGGGTTAAGGAAACCCGAGCAGGTGAATGCCGAGGGGGAGTCAGGCTGATCCTTTCCTGCTTCCCTGCTGGGAGAGAAGGGAAAAGTGTCTTGTCCTGAAAGCTCTGTCAGAAGCAAAATCCTATTATTATTATTATTACTATTAGTATTATTATTATTATTTTCTTTTCTCTCTCCCCCTTCCATGTTCCTCCCTGCACAGGCAGTGGGGTCTGTCCAGGTGTTGGTTTGAGAAGCAAAAATCATCCTTTATTTTGTCTTCCAAACCAATGGAGCCTGAGTTAAGGGCAGGGACAACAAACGGATGAGAGTGGTCTCATGCAGAAGAGGGGGAAAAAAAGATATTAATATTAAAAGGAAGAAGTGTAGGGAACTTTCTGACAGAAAAGAGAAGCGATCACAGTCCAGTAGTGAAGTCAGTGCTGGTCTGACTTATTTATTTTTTATTTAATTAACCTGCTTTCAGGGAATCTTTCTGTTGGGAGTGTTGTGGTCATATTGCTGCTGAACATAAATCTCAAAGCTCAGCTCATTCTCAAAGAGATAAATGCAAAGAACAGGCTGGACTAAAATGAGAATAACCTTAAAATTCCTGTTTAAGAGCTGATTTTTCTGAGCTTGCCTCTGTCATAAAGGATATTGTGTGGTTGGGTTCTCTGCTCTTCATTTTATGCAACTCTGCTCCCAAATCCACCGAGCCCCAGTGTCCACCAGTGCCTGCAGGCTCATCCCAAAAGCCTCCCTCCAGACTCGGGGTTTGCCAGAGCTCAGCAGGAACATTTTTTTTGGTGCCTATTTCCAGCTGGTAAAGCTTCTGCTTTAGAAAAATCAAAACTAAATTTAAAAAAAAAACGGCCAGAGCCTGACGTGGCCCTGCACAAACAGAGCATCGCCGTCCTTTTGGTGCTCGTTGAAAATCTTGCACGCAACCACAACGTCCCCTTGAGCAGTGGAGCAGCAAAATGGGACAAGCCAATGTCCCCAAGGGCAGGAGGAGAACAGCAAAGGTGCTGGGCTGGTGATCACAGCCCGGAGCCTCCGGAGCCGCTCCGGCTGCTCGGCCGCGTTCGCTCCCCTCCTTGTCTGGAACCCTCCAAGGGAATTTACTCCAAGGGAATTTGCTCAAGGGAATTTACTCCAAGGTAAGCTGCTCCAAGGGAATTTACTCCAAGGGAATTTACTCCAAGGTAAGCTGCTCCAACTGTACCGATTTCATTTCAAATAGGAATTTGTCTCTGAACTGGGTAATCCTGGTGTCTGTAAGAACAAACCAAAGGGAAACCCAACTTTAGCACAGCATGACCATAAAATGTGTGTGATGTGGACAAATCCGTGTGGAATATGTAGACAAAAATGTTTTTCTGTTTGCTAGCATTAAATTAGCAGCTCGGTTTAATTAAATAAAAAGCACAGTTCATTCTACAGCCTGGGAATCAAGCTTGACAGTCAGCAGTGAGAATTTCCCAGATAAAGTCAACTTCTACCCTAAAGAATCAGAAGTGGAAGGTACAAGAGGATTCTGTTTTGTCAAGGACACCCTTTTTTGCACCTCTCAGCCTTTGGAGAAGGATGGGGGAATGCTGGGCAGGGTTTAACCATCCCCAAGTCGCTCTTTGATCAGTTTTATCAGCACTGGCCGTGTCTCTCGCTGGCGTGTGGGGACATCTGCTGCCAGCACTGGAAGCTGACTTGGAGCTGCTGCTGGGAAGCACTGGGAATAACATTCTTGTGCAGAGTGGTGCTGTGGGATTAATCTTTTGCCTACAAGTCAAGCCCTTTGCAGCCTTTTCCAGGGATTCTCCATTTTCATGCTTAGGTCTGTATAAAGGGGAAAAACCAAGGATTTGCCTGGTGCCTTCCACTGTTTATTCCAACTTTGTGCTTGCAAAAGCTCTGTCTAGACTGAGTTATTGAGTGTCCAGATCCTGACTGCATCTCCAGGGCTGGATTTGTCTCAGTTTTTGTGCCTGTGAGGGCACTGGAAATCGGGCTCTTCCTCCCTGCTCACAGCAGCGAGTCTCAGATGTCTGGACTGCGAAGAGCTTGGATGGGATTTCCATCCTTGGACAAGCTGGAATGGTGATCTCTGGGCATTACCTGTGCAAGGCTGATTTTTGTCCCTGGGGAAGGGCCCCCTCTGCCCCCTCCTAACTCTGTACCCCACAACCTTTGTGTTGCAGAAGGAAGAAGTGGACGAGAACGGCGACGCCAACATGGAAGGGGCTCTGATAGCCCGGGACAGGGTCGGGGTGCAGGATTTTGTCCTTCTGGATTCCCACACCAGTGAGGCTGCTTTCCTCAACAACCTTCGGAAGCGCTACCAGGAGAACCTCATCTACGTAAGCGCCGCTGCCGTGGGTTTGTGGCTGCTGAAATGTCCCTGAGGTGGCCCTGCTGGTCAGGTCCAGGAGGAAGAGCTGAGTATCTTCTGTGGGTCTAACAAGGTGCTGGTAGTGCCCAGCAGAGCGATCACCCAGGAGTGATTTATCTGCCTTAACTCATGAAAATAAATTCTCAGCTTGCTCTGAGTTGCCTTGCAAAAAGCTTTAAAGGATGTGCAGTAAATAGGAAAGGGAACACTGTGATTGAAGGAAGGCAGGACAAGCTTTGTCTGGGAAGGGCTGAGGATTTTGTTGTGTGTTTTGTTAACTTTAGTAGGAAAAGGGTCCTGGAAGCACCAAGAGATCCCAAATCCTTGCATTTAAATTGTCAGGCTCTGAGCTTGCTCTCATAGTTCAGCTTTACTCGTAACCAGGAGGATTTTGGAAGAAGTTTGGGATTGGTTTGGGAAGAATTTTGGTTGGTTGGCTTTGTTATCTTATAACAAGCTCTGTGCCATCTTTGTCACTTGTTTGTGGATAATGTCCTGAAGTACTTGGCTCCTCCTTTGGGATTTTGGGGTGGAGCAGGTGTCCCTTAGCTCCTCCTCTGGGACTTTGGGGTGGAGCAGGTGTCCCTTAGCTCCTCCTCTGGGACTTTGGGGTGGAGCAGGTGTCCCTTAGCTCCTCCTCTGGGACTTTGGGGTGGAGCAGGTGTCCCTTAGCTCCTCCTCTGGGACTTTGGGGTGGAGCAGGTGTCCCTTAGCTCCTCCTCTGGGACTTTGGGGTGGAGCAGGTGTCCCTTAGCTCCTCCTCTGGGACTTTGGGGTGGAGCAGGTGTCCCTTAGCTCCTCCTCTGGGACTTTGGGGTGGAGCAGGTGTCCCTTAGCTCCTCCTCTGGGACTTTGGGGTGGAGCAGGTGTCCCTTAGCTCCTCCTCTGGGACTTTGGGGTGGAGCAGGTGTCCCTTGGCTCCTCCTTTGGGATTTTGGGGTGGAGCAGGTGTCTCTTGGCTCCTCCTTTGGGATTTTGGGGTGGAGCAGGTGTCCCTTGGCTCCTCCTTTGGGATTTTGGGGTGGAGCAGGTGTCCCTTGGCTCCTCCTTTGGGATTTTGTGGTGGAGCAGGTGTCCCCTGGCTCCTCCTTTGGGATTTTGTGGTGGAGCAGGTGTCCCACCAGGTTCTCTCTCCCTGCAGACCTACATTGGTTCCCTCCTCGTGTCTGTGAACCCCTACCAGGAGCTGGACATTTACACAGTGACCCAGATGCAGCTTTATCGGGGCGTGAACTTCTTCGAGCTGCCCCCACACCTGTGAGTGTTCACATGGGATCTCTGTGGGTCCTGATGATTTGGGATTTCCCTGTAATGCTGCACTGGCACCAACGGGGGTATCCACAGTCGCTAGGCCTGGTTTTACTGCCAGGCCTGGAGTGAGGCTCCAGTTTTGAGCCCGGCTTTCCCAGTGGGTGTCCCTGCCCATGGCAGGGAGTCGGAATGAGGTGATCTCTAAGATCCCTTCCAATCCATTTTGGGATTCTATGACCCCGTCCAGTAAAAACCAGGAGTAAAAACTCCTGGAAACCCTTTGCTATTCCTCCTCCTGTGCCATTCCTAATGGATGTTTCCCCTCCGAACGCCTCCTGTGCCCGTCCCAGCTATGCCATAGCTGACAACGCCTACAGGGTGATGTGCAGTGAGTACAACAACCACTTCATCCTCATCTCTGGGGAGAGTGGGGCTGGGAAGACAGAGGCATCCAAGAAGATCCTGCAGTACTACGCAGTGACCTGTCCCACCACGGAGCAGCTGCAGACTGTCCGGGACCGGCTCCTGCTCTCCAACCCTGTCCTCGAGGTGAGAAGCTAAAGGAAGGCCCAAAATGCAGAAGGGTTGGAGTTGGTGGCCTCACTGCTCGAGGATTCCCTGCAAATCTGCAGCCCTGAGCAAGAACGGCCAATATTGGCACAGCCTTTGAAAGAATATTTGGGATTTAATATCATTTAATGTTTTAAAATTTAAATTTGGGGTTTTAATTTGAGGACAGCTGAAAGAAATACAAGAAAATATAAGAAAATACAAGAAAACTGCACTGTGCAGCAGTTGCTTGGGGACTCAGTTATAGGTTAGATAACAAAAAGCAATAATTGGTGTAGCTGAATTCCCCTTAAAAGCTATGGAAGTGCATTAGTTTGTATTTCTTTAATCCCACTAAATTCAATGGGACTTGGCTGAAGCAGCAAATCTTTGTTACTGGGACTTGGTCCTGTTTTGGGAATCAAGCTCTCAGTGACGTGAGCAGTGACTTTCCCTCTCTGTTTATCCCCAGGCTTTTGGAAATGCAAAAACCCTGCGCAACGACAACTCCAGCAGATTTGGGAAGTACATGGATATCCAGTTCGATTTTAAGGTGAGAACAAACTCAGTGGAGCGCTGGGAAAAGGAGCTGTATCTGAGAAACCTCCTGGACGCTGAGCAGGCAGCCCAGGATTTATTAATTCTTACACTGCACGGTTCTGACCCTGCTTTTACAGACCTTGCATTTTGCAGGTGAGGTCACTGGTTATCCATCCGGGAAGCTTCCAGCATTGCTGGCAATCCTGGCAGTGCTCCATGGAAAGCTGATAGAGAGTTTTAAAGCTCGAGTTACTTTTACAGGACAGCAAATGCTTGGACTGTTGTTGGACTCTCGCTCTTAAAAGGTGGCAGATAAATGACAGCAGAACTGGGCTTTTCCTGAGCCTGTTCCTCATTCCTGGGAGTAAAGAAGCAGCAATCACAGGGATCGTTGGTGGTTTTGGTGTTGATCTGCCTGCTTTGCTCTGCCAGGGAGCTCCAGTGGGAGGGCACATCCTCAGCTACCTGATTGAGAAATCCCGAGTTGTCCACCAAAACCACGGAGAGAGGAATTTCCATATTTTCTACCAGCTGCTGGAGGGTGGAGACAAGGATCTGCTCGGCTGGCTCGGGCTGGAGCGCAACCCCCAGAAGTACGCGTACCTCATCGAGGTCAGTGGGAGCTGGAACGGCTCCGTGGCTCCGTCAGGAATTGTAGGGGTGGAAAATGCAGCTTGGGCAGAAGATATTCTTACCCTTAAAATAAAGGATGGCTGGAAGCTCAAGCTCTGCACAACTTCAGCCAGTTTATGGTGATGCTCTCCACTTTGATTTATTTGGGTTTTCCTGTATAAAGTGAAAGATTTGCTCAAAGGAGCCACGTTCAGGATTAATAACAGTGAAAAAACTTGCTGAGGGAACTGGAAATGAAGCAGTGTGCCCAGAAGTATCTGTGTTTGCTGATAATAAAGTTCTTTACCAATTAATTGTACTAATTCATCTTTATTTTACTGCCTAGGGTCGATGTGCCAAAGTGTTTTCTATCAATGACAAGAATGACTGGAAAATAGTCCGGAAAGCTTTTTCCATCATTGACTTCACTGAAAAAGATACGGAGGTACTGCTTGTTAAAAGGGACTGAACAAAGGGATTTCAGAGAGGAGGGCACTGCTCTCATCCTGACGTGATGGAAGCAGCCGTGCCTGGGATGGGGGTTAAGGGTGCAATCGGGCACACTTTGGGTGGTCAGGACCTGAAGGGGCTGACAAGAAACATGGAGAGGGACTTGGACAAGAGGCTGGAGTGGCAGGACAAAGGGGAATGGCTTCCCACTGGCAGAGAGTAGGTTTGGATTAGATATTGGGAAGAAATTGTGTCCCTGGCAGAGGTTGCCCAGAGAAGCTGTGGCTGCCTCGTCCCTGGAAGTGTCCAAGGCCAGGCTGGATGGGGCTTGGAGCAGCCTGGGGTAGTGGAGGGTGTCCTTGCCCTGGCAGGGGGTGGAACTGGATGATCTCTAAGTTCCTTTCCACCCCAAACCGCTCTGGGATTCCGTGGTGCTGTAGGATTGAGGGAGTGGGTGGTGACGAGCACGATGCCAGCGGTGGTACCGGATTCTCTGACTCGCCTCCTTCAGCCCAGCCAAAATTCTGTTAATTAGTGATAGGAAAGATCAGCACCACCCCACAGGGCTGTGGGAGCCTGTGTTCTAATGGACTATCTCCCATTGTCAGCATCTCTTTGGAATCGTTGCCAGTGTCCTGCACCTCGGGAACATCCAGTTTGAGGAGGACAGCAATGGCCACGCCATCATCCGTGACGGGTCACAGATCAAGTGGATTTCCAAGGTGCCTCTGCCCAGATCGGGTCAGAATTCCCAGTGCTAGGAGGAAAAGCTTAACCTTGCTGTGATTTTCTTATGGGGACAAAATATTTATTCCCAAAAGCACGAGGATAACTAAAAATACCCAGCTCTTGTTGTAAACCGTCTTGAGTCTTCCCCCTGAAATTTCCTTATTTCCTGTGGCTCCAAGATGAGGGTGACTGGGAAGGGGCTGGGGTGGTGCCCCACTGAGCACACAGTGCTGCTTATTTAGCCAGGGACCTGTGGCTGTGCTCTGAGTGCAGGTGTTTCTCTCCCTGCAGCTCCTGGGTGCTCACCTGTCCATCCTGCAGGAAGCTCTCACCCACAGGAAGATCGAAGCCAGATCTGAGGAGGTACCGGGGGGGTCCTGTGTAACCCCAGATTAATTTGGGAGACGCTCAGGTGGGGGTGGATGAAGAGCCTGTTCTCAGTGTAAACCAGATCTCTCTGGCTGTCTCTCTCCTCCTCCACATCCCCTTCTTCCAGCCTGAGACATTAAGCTAAAATATATTGGAGTTTTATTGCTGAACAAGGCAGGAGCTGTTAAAAAGCTGGATCAGGGACTTGTCTTTGAGCCAAACAATTTCCCCTTGCCCAGTCCACGGTGCTTCCTGGGAAACTGGGCTGCACAAGCAGAGAAAAACACGGGTAAAAACTGCTCTTTGAGCATTTTGTGTTTTTATTTTAATAATATAAAATTAAAATGAGGTCAGAATATTTCCCCTCTTCATCTAAACTGATACTCACCAAATTGTAGTGCCCCAAACCTGCTGACAGGTGGGGATACACCAGACTGAAGGAACACTGATGGAAAAGAAAGCTGTAGGGAGAATCGGGGAATCCCAGAGTGGTTTGGGTTGGAAGGAACCTTAGAGATGATCCCATTCCAACCTCCTGCAGGAACTGCTGCAGTCCAGCGGTGGCTGTGCTGTGCTGTAGGACAATGTGGCTGCCTCTCCAAGGCACTGATGTGACCTGGCTGTGCAGAAGTTTGCTGCGATCCCCCGTAGTGTTTATCCTCTCTGGGATATCTTTATTTCCAGGTGCTCAGCCCACTGAACGTGGATCTGGCGTTCTACGCCCGGGACGCCGTAGCAAAGGCAATTTACGGAAGGACTTTCACTTGGCTCGTCAACAAAATCAATGGCTCTCTTGCCAACAAGGTTGGTTTCTTGTCTGGGGTCCTCTGAGACACTGAATGATCCTAAAATGCTGAGCAGTTTCTCCAGAGAGGCCTCACAACCCTCATCACCAAATATCTGGGATGTTTGATAATTGCTGCTGGGACATCCCCAGCCCTGAGCTGGAAAACCCTTTACTTACTCTCTGTTAAAGAGTTTTAGCGGTGCATTACCTGCTTTAAAGTGGCTTCTCCACTGACATTTCTCTCAAAGAGAAAGTTTGAAATTCAGGTGAAAGCAGCCACCTGCAGGGAAGGAGCAATGGCAGAGCAGGGGTGTCTTTGACAGGATTCGACTCAGAAAACAGTTATTGGCCTGCTGGATATTTATGGCTTTGAAGTGCTGGACACAAACAGGTACGGGCTGTCCCTGGGATTTCGGGTGACCTGGGGGCACAGGAGGTCCTGCATGAATTTTTGACTGTGCCCTCAGCCCAGCAGGGCGAGGTACAGGGGACTAAAACCTGGCTGCGGGGGTTTGCTGGACCCCAGGAAAAGCTTTACCTTGGGCTGCAGGTCTGGTTTGGGCTGTGGTGCAACAGTGTGGGAGCAAGGGGTGGGTTTGGTCTGTGTGGGAATGGGGGCTTTGATCCGTGTAAAAATGGGGAATTTGGTCCCTGTGGAAATGGGGGTTTGGTCTCTGTGGGAATGGGTGGTTTAGTGCGTGGAGGAAGAAGCAAAACTGCCCCTGGAACACATCAAACCTGCTGCTCATTTAACCTCCCTGAAGCTTTGAGCAGTTCTGCATTAATTACTGCAATGAGAAGCTGCAGCAGCTGCTGATTGAGATGACCCTGAAAGCAGAGCAGGAGGAATATGAACTGGAAGGGATTGAGGTAAATTATATTTCCCCCTCCCTTTTCCCTTTGAACTGCCATTACACTGAACGCTTTTGATCATCAATGTGAAAGTCATCCTGCTTTTTTAGTTTGTTTTTGTTCCCATGGGAAGTGTAGGATTTGCCAGGGGTCTCTTTCTGTAACCCTTTTGAAGTGCAATTTAGCCCAGACTTAATTGACATCATTTAAGGAAGAAGCAGGACCTTGCCCAAAACTCGGATGCTCAGCAGCGATGATGTCCCTGGAGAATGAGGGGCTCCAGCAGTGTAAAACATGGGAAGATGGAGAGGATTAGTGCAGAGAACAAGAGGATGGTGTGGGCTGCTGGAAGCAGGAGACCTCTGGAGTGTGATCATGGGTCTCTGTGCTGCCAGCTTTTCCCTCAGTTGATCCGAATTCACAACACTCATTTCGGCAGGATCTGAGGCTGGATCTGATTTCAGTTCCAAAGGACTTAAAAAATTGCAAAAAAAGGTTTTCATCTAAAACTGTTCTTCCTTTTTCCCTCTTCCAGTGGGAACCAATCCCATATTTTAACAACAAAATCATCTGTGACTTGGTTGAGCAGAAGCACAAAGGAATAATCTCCATCCTGGTAAGAACAGAGTTTGTACTAAATTAAAATGCAGGCCTGTGCCTTGCTCTAATGGTCCTTAATCACATTTCACCCTCTCATTATGGGATGGGTCTGCGTTATCCAGAACATAAACACAGATTCCTGTAACAAACACCCAGAGGATGAGGCAGAGGATCTGGTTTTGGGGGGAGTTAAAGGTGGGGGAAATTCTGCTTCCCCAGGAATGGAGCTTTGGGTTTGTGGGACAAAGTTGTACTAAATGTTGGCCAGGAGGGAATATGAGCTCAGAGCAGCTCTGATCCAGTGCCTGCTGTTCCAGGATGAGGAATGTTTACGGCCTGGGGAAGCGACTGATTTGAGCTTCTTGGAAAAGCTGGAAGAGAAAGTAGGAGATCATGCCCACTTCGTGACGTATGCATTTACCCTCTGTATCCTATCCCAGACCTTCCCACCCCGTATCCATGGCAGGGCTGGGGAGGGAACAACCTCTGCCTTGCCCCAGAGGGACTCAAGCAGCCCATCCCATGTTTGATGTTGGAAAACCCCACTGGTGGATCCAGGGTACTGGGAGGTGTGAGCAGGGCTCTGTCGCTTCTCTGGTCTGATGCTGAGCTTTGAGTCTGTCATTCCACACCAAAATTAGGGACTCCTGGGCCTTGGCCCAGGCTTTTAGCCCAGGAAGTTTTGGTCACAGATGGCTTTGGCCCCCGTGGGCTCCAGGGAAGATGTTGTGACAAGGAGCCAGATGCCTGAGGCTGAGGGGGGATATGTAAATATTTACACCCATCTTGTTCTGTGTGAGCTTGGAGTATGAAGAGGAGAGAAAATGCTTGTGCTCCTCTCCCCCAGATGAGTGACATTTTGGTTCATACTCCATTTGGAGGGGTTTTGGATCCCATTTTGGTGGCAGCTGAGCGCGTTGGCGCCGGGCTGTGCTGGCATTTCCCTGCAGAAGCTGCTGAAGGGCTGTGACAAGTCATCAATTGAGAGTCACAGTGCTGAGCTGTCACTGTTCCTGCAGCTCTGAACTCCACCACAGCCAAGTGGAAAATTTGGAGCCAACTTCCTTGTCACCACAATGCGCCTTAATGCTGTTCTGCCTGATTAAAAGCTTTAAATAGAAGTGCTGGAGCTACTTCCACGGGATCTGCTCTTGGAAGGAGCTTTGATACGCGAACGTGCTGTTGTGACACTCAGCTCTGCTGTTTGTGACTGCTTACAAAGCTGGAACTTCAACTGTGAAGCTGCTCTTTTTTTCTTGTTTGGTTTTTTTTTCCCCCCAGGAATCCTTGCTTTCTAAAATATTCCTGCTATTCTTGAACTTTTGGATTCCTCCTTTGTATTTGGGTTCTTGCTCTAGGGCAAAATATTTGAAATCCTTTCTCCTGGGTTCGCTTTGGGGTCGAGGCAGCTGGTGATTTTTTCCCCACATAAGCAGTAAAAATGTGTTTAAATGGATGTTATGGGAAGAAATCTCAGTATCTCTGGAGTGGGTGATCACTGCCAAACGGCAACGAGTAGATCCCAGGTATCCTGAGGAGTTTGTGGGAGCTGCCTCCCATTCTCTGCTGCCAGCAGGGAGATGATGGTCTGATCATGGGCCATAACTCCACAGCCAGAGCCACATCAGTAGGATCAAACACCACATTTCCAGCTGTCCCCCAGCTGTGACTCTCCCCAAGCTGAGGGAATCTCTTTGCTGCTCTTTCTCCTGGTGTTTTGTTGGATTTTCCCCCGGCAGGCGCAAGCTGGCGGATCAGAAAACGCGGAAATCCATCGACTGGGTGGATTTCCGCCTCCTCCACTACGCAGGAGAGGTCACCTACTGTGCTGTGGGTGAGTGAGCAGGGGCCAGGCTGGAGCTCCTGAGCTCCTAAACTGCTGTGGGTGATGATGGCTTGATGGGAAGAGGAGTTACAAAATACCTGCCCTTTGCAGGCACTGACCTGGAAGTCTCAAATGCAGCTGCAGTGAGAGTTTTGAGGATTTTCTTTTTTATTTTCTTTTTTTTATTTTCTTTTAATCCTATTTTTTATTTTTCAGGATTTCTGGAGAAGAATAACGACCTACTGTATAGAAACCTGAAGGAGGTAAGCACAAAAAAAGGGTTGCTGTTCTCTCACATCACCTGCTTGGAGCAGAAGATTTATTTACTCTCCGTAGCAAACAAAAACATCCTTTTTTCTTTAGCACTGGTCTTTAGGCACCTCTGAGCACGTTCTCAGGGCTGTGCTGCTCCCAGGAGGAGTAGAAATGCTGCTCCATAGAGCAACTTTTATCTCCTCCTATTTCAGGTGCTGTGCAACTCCAAGAACAGCATCATCAGGGATTGTTTCCTCCTGTCGGAACTGGACAACAGGAGGAGGCCAGAGACTGTGAGTTTGGTGTTAACTCCGAATATCAGCTCAGCTCCCCAGGTCTTGGTTTAACCAACGATCCCTTCCTCAGTCCTAGTGGCCATAAACTAAACCACAGCAAGTCCCACCTCAGCCTGAGGAAGGTCTTTCCATGGGGGGTGGCAGAGCCCTGGGACAGCTGCCCAGGGAGGGCCTGGAGTCTGTCCAAACCCACCTGGACACGTTCCTGTGTCACCTGCTCTGGGTGACCCTGCCTTGGTAGGGGGTTGGACTGATTGAGCTCCAGAGGGTCCTTCCCACCCCAACTATTCTGGGATTCCTGCACTTGGTGGATGATTTTGCTGCCATCCGCCCCTGAGAGCTGCCTGGCAGCAGAACAGTGGTACTGCTGAGGCAGCAGCCAGCAAAGTGACATCCCATAACACATCCCCCGAGGAGCAGGGAGCTCTGAAGGGCTGCCTGGTGTGTCCAGCTGCATGTCCAGGGCTCAAATGCTCCGGCTCAGCACTGACACAACCGACCACGCTCCAAAAACTCCAGGCTACCAATGCACCATCAGCTTTTGCTTCCAGGTTTAAGCTGGATGCAGGGAGTGGATTTCAATTCCTGCAGTGAAGAGTTCCAGAGCTCAAGAAGTCTTTTTGGTGTTGTCTTAGGTTGCAACCCAGTTCAAAAACAGCCTGACGAGTCTGATCGAAATCCTGATGTCCAAGGAGCCCTCGTACATCCGCTGCATCAAACCCAATGAGAACAAGGAGCCTGGTAAGGCTGGGGCTGAGGACTCTGCTGAGTCCAAGAAATGGACAGAAGGATTTGTTTGGAGCAGGGTGCAGCGTGTATACGTTGTGTATATGTGTTTATATTTATATATAAATAGCTTGGTTAAGCTGGCAGCAAATTCATCCCCATGGGGATTTGGTTCCTTCACGGTTTCCCCCAATACCTGGGCACGTGGGTGAGCTTTCCCAGGCAGAACTGAGCAGTGAAGGTGTGCTCTTGCTCCAGGGAAGTTTGATGATTTCCTGATCCGACACCAGGTGAAGTACCTGGGGCTGATGGAGCACCTGCGGGTGAGACGGGCCGGCTTCGCGTACCGGCGCAAGTACGAGCTCTTCCTGCAGAGGTGAGGGAGCTGCTTCCCCTCTGGCCAGGTAATCCTGCCCTGCCGAGGGCTCCAGAGCAAGCAAAACTCGAGTCCCAGTGGTGGGAGTTGTCAGCAGAACCCCTTCTGCTTCAAAAATACCCTTTGCCTGTGTCTTGTCTGCATCATTTTGGTCTGCGTTGGCATCTTCTGCCTTGAGTAAAGCAGAAGGAATTTGAGGGAGTTCCTCAAACTTCAGGCTGTTTGTGTTGATGTCCTGCTGATCTTTCAGGTACAAATCTCTCTGTCCAGCTACCTGGCCGCACTGGCATGGGCCAGCAGCAGAGGGTGTGGAGAGGCTTATCAAACACATTGGTTACAAGCCTGAGGAATACAAATTAGGAAGGTAAATTCCTTGCTCTGGCTGCTCAGTGTTTGCTGTACTGGATCCTCTGTCCTGTCTGTGGCAGGAGCAAGGAGAGAGATTAAACCCCCAGATGCACAAATTTCCTCATTATTTTTACCTGTTTCCATGGGAGCTTGATTGCAGCCTCGTTTCTTCCATCTCTGGGTTAGGGCTCTGCTTCTCCTGCTTCCCTGGGCAGCCCAAGGCAACTTAGGCTTGGGTGGCATTACAGGTTTTTGGGGGGCTCTGAGCCTGGTCAGGGCAGCTGAAAGGATGGCTCATCATGGATAACCTGCTCCTGGTCTCTTTTTCAGAACCAAAATATTCATTCGCTTCCCAAAGACCCTGTTTGCCACGGAAGACGCCTTTGAGTACAGAAAGCACCTGCTGAGTAAGGTTCCAGTTCCCTTGGTCTGGGACAGACCAAGCAGCAGAGCCTGGGGAGCCTTGGTCCTGGCTCTGGGTTGGGCAGGGCCTGCAGCAAGCTGGGATGGTGGAAGGTGCCCCTGCCCATGGCAGGGGGTAGAATGGGATGGGCTTTGAGGTGTCTCCCAGCCCTGCTCTGCATAGCTCTCAGAATCCATGGAAGAGTTGCTCCAGGCTGGGGGGAAATCCCTGCTTGAGTCCTGGATATGTGGCTCCTTTAGAACTCCTCAGTCCTATGAGCCACTGCCTGTCCATGCCCTGATGCACCGGGTGCTTTTCCCTTGGGATTGGGATCTCTCCTGTCTCACCCTGTCTGTACCCGCTTGAAAAGCATGCCTGAAGGGCATGGTACCTACAGGGGCCACTTCTGGTGCCCTTGGTGTTGTGGCCCCTCTGTTCCCTGGGCCCTGGACTGCAGGAACTGGGCTCCTCAACGCCCTGACCCTGCAGGTGCCAGGGGTGTCTCTGCCTTCTTTCCAGTTTCAAGACTCCAGGCCAAATATAAAGGATTCCTCGGGAAAAGAGCGTACCAGAAGAAGAGGAAAGCAGGTACAGGCTCTGGAATGGGGGATTCCCTTAGGGCTGGGCTTTCCACAGGAGCTGGAGCCTTGGGAGGTCCCGAATGCACGGTGCTGTGGGCAGCACTTGGGGCTGTCAGGGTCAGAGGAGGTGGCAGCTGCACCCAGAGCATTCCCAGAGCATTTGCAGAGGTTCCTTTAGCTCTGTTTGGATCCTCACACCACGAGCTGCTCTTGGCCTCAGCTGAGGGAGCAGCTCTGAGCAGCAGCACCTTCTGTCACACACAAGGGGACATTCTGGGGCAGGGACAAGGCCTGGCCTTGATGCTGAGCCCCACAGGTGGAACTGGATCCACCACGGAGCAGAAAACGTTCCAAACTTGCCGTTCCCACCAGCTGATTTTTAGAGCTGCAAAATAACCAGTTTTAGCTTCTGCTGGGTGAATGTGAAGGCCAAGGCCCAGGACTGGTTCCCTCTTGCAGCAATCAAGCTGGAGGCCTTTTGGAGAGGAGCCCTGGCACGGAGGGAGGCCAAGAAGAGGACGTGGGCGGTGCAGACCATCAGGAAGTAACTGTCCCAACCATGGAATCCCCAAATATTTTGGGTTGGAAGGGATCTTACAGCCCATCCAGTCCCACCCCCTGCCATGGGCAGGGCCACCTTCCACTATCCCAGGTTGCTCCAAGCTCTGTCCAACCTGACCTTGGACACTTCCAGGGATCCAGGGGCAGCCACAGCTTCTCTGTGCCAGGGCCTCCCCACCCTCACAGGGAAGAATTTCCTCCTAATTTTTCTCATGCCCCTCCATTCCCTTCATCCTCCCTCTCCACTCCCCTAAACTCGGCTCCTGAAGTAGAGCTCATTCCTTTTGAATTCCAAAGCACCGTGGTTTGGCCAACAGAACTTGGCAAAAACTGTTAATCTTTAGAATATTCTGAAGCCTGACATTCCCATGGCTGACCCTCAGTGCACCTGAACTAACACCAGTGATCCTTAGCCTGTTGTGTGTCATCTGTCCCTCCCCTCATTTCCATGGATTTCTGGAGGTCACGGGATATTTTCTGTAGGTTCATAAACGGCTTCATCAATCGGAAGAAACCCCTGTGCCCGGAGAACAGGGACTTTGTGAGGCTCTCACAGTACTACTACCTGATGAAACTCCGAGACCACCTCCCAAAAAACGTCTTGGATGAGAGCTGGCTCCAGCCTCCCTCCATCCTGGAAGAGGTGAGGGTTTCTGAAGGCTTTGGGAGAGGTGGAGCTGGCCCCTGTTTGGTGGCCATGTGTGTGCACATTCGATGGACAAAATAATCTGCTGCTGGCTCATCCTCTGTTCAGAGCCTTTGGAAAACCACAAGATCTGCTGTGTTTGGGTGGGAATGGGAGGAATGGCACAGTGCCTGGTCTTTCCAAGGGAAATGAGGAAGCTCCGTGTTGGTTTAAGCAATAAAAAGGGAAAATGCACTGACAGAAAGGTGAACTCACGAGCCCTGATAAAGACAAAATTAATCCCACGGTGTTCTAGGCTCATGGCACAGACAGAGCTGTTTGCACAGCTTCCCTGCTTTATTTTTTCCTGTTTTTTTTTAATGCAGACATCCGAGATGCTCCGGAAAATCTGCATGAGGAACCTGGTGAGGAAATACTGCCGAGGGCTCACTGCCGAGAGGAAAGTGCAGGTACCCAACCCCTGGAATGCAAATGTGGGAGTTCAAACAGGTGTGGTCTCTGCTCCCTGAGGATCCTCTGCAACACAGGCAGCACCTTCTGATCCTGCTGCTCCAATCAGTCCCTCAGGGATGATAGCAAACTTCTCCTCATAGGAGAGCAAACTCCTGGAGCCAGGGATTTTCTCCAGTGTCCCTCATAATGGACAGAACAGACACGTGGAGCTTAATTTATGGCATGAAATCTGCTCTCCATATAATTGGAAAAGATCCACAAACAAGAAAAATCTGTAGGATTTTCCCTGCTGCCCCTTCATTTGGTGTAACACAAGAATAACCCAAAGCTGCTGGAAGAAACTCAGCACAGTTCCATGATTCCATAAGTCGGGGGGCAGTGCGTGAGCGGAAGGATGTTGTGGAGTAGCAGTGTTTGTGTTGTCCCTGCTGATGTTCCCAGTGGAGGAATTCCGATGGTAAAGGCTGTTCCTTCTCCCGTCAGCTGCAGCAGAAGGTGGTGACCAGCGCTGTTTTCAGCGGGAAGAAGGAGGGATACCTGGAGAGCCTCAGGCAGCCCTTCCTGGACACCCGCCTGAGTGAGTCCAGCAAAGCCCTGGAGGCCTCAGCCACGTGCTGCGGGCTCAGGAAATTCCTGCTTGACCAAACAGACTCTTTTCCAAGAGAAATTCCCTCCTGGCAGAGGCAGCATCAGCTGCCATTGGAGTTGCTCCCTCTGTCACATGGAGTGACGTGAACGCAGTGATGGATCTGCCAGAGTGCTCTCAAACTGGAGGGGCTGGGATCCCTCTGGGACAGAGAGCCATAAACCCGAGCAGAATTCCCTCGGGGGCTGCGATGGATCAGAGTCTGAACCAACAGCAGACTGGAGAACAGGCAGAAACTCCTGGTGTGAATTTACTTGTCAGGCAGGAAAAGTCACCAAAATGGGTTTGGGAGCAGCTGGAGGTGACCACCCTCAGTTAGGAAGGGAACATTCCAAGGCAAAAAGGCCAGCTGGGATGAGGACAGCTACAGCAGCTCTCTGGTGTTTGTTGGGGTGGAGAGTGGCTGTCTGGGGCTGTGGCTCTGTCACCTACACCCAGTGTCTCTTTCTGGTTTGCTCCTCAGAAGAGAACGACCTAAACCCCAAAGTGCTGCAGCTCATCCGTGGGGAGAACATCAAGGTAAGGGAAGGACAGAACTCTTGGAATTACCTTCACTGGAGTCCTGGAGCTGCCTGCTCGCATGGGGACTGATGAAGAGAAGTGGAGCCACCATTTCCTTGCTTTTAAATTGGAGACAGGTCTCAAAATACACCTAAACGAAAAGTTATTGAAGATTCCTTTTAATGAAAGCTTAAAGAACATTCCTAACCCTGTCCAGGGCAGGAGCAGAGCCGGAGTGTCTGTGCACTTCCCATGGTTATGGCATAGAGGGCACAAGGGCCCCATCGTTCCCAGATCAGGATTCTGCTTCCTGACCTTCCCGGTGTAGGGAATCCAGATCCCTGTGAGCTGAGGACTGGCAGCAGCTGCTGTGAGCTGTAGGATTTTCTGCTCCACAGGCAGAGCTGCTCCTTGCTGAGCTGCTTCCAGTCAGGAAAATCCAAACCCCTGGAGCAGGAGCCTGCAGTAGTGGAAATGCTGATTCCAACTCGTTGTTTTCAGTATGTGACCCCCGTGATAAAATATGACAGGAACGGGTTCAAGGCGCGGGAGCGGCTCCTGGTGCTGACCCAGAGCTCGGCCTACGTGGTGGAGATGGCCAAGATCAAACAGAAAATCGAGTATTCCACACTGAAAGGTACCAGTGGGAGTCATTGTCCAAGGCTGGATGGGACTAGGAGCAACCTGGACTAGTGGGAGGTGTCCCTGCCCACGGCAGGGGGTGGAAAGGGATGATCCTTGACATTCCTTCCAACCCAAACCATTCCATGATGATTCTATGAGTTATTGTGGGGCTTCCTGTCCTGCCAGGCATCCTTTAGGAAGGATGAAATTCTGCAACTTTGTCTTGCAAAGATATTTGAATGATCTATCTCTCTTTTCCTGGGGGCTGGAGGAAGCCTTGAAGGATGATTTTATGAGTAAGAGGACACAGTTCCTTGAAATGTTTAAATGCAGGAGGACATCGCTTTCTACTGACATAGAGGGGAGAAAAAATAACCCAAAACTTTCCTATGCTGGTTTGTGGGTATTTTTTAAATCCTGGCACAGTTGGAACTACAATTCAGGGGTAGAATGGATCCTTCTCCCTCTTCTGTTATCAAAACCAAGGCACCAGGGGAAGGTTTGGGGCAAAGAGCTCGGGCAGGGTTTAAATCACCACTGTTGGAATTGTGCTGTGGACAGTGGGTGACATAAAGGGACCTTCAGAAGATATTTTGGAAATTCAGATTAATTAATCCAAGTAGGAGCTTTGTGTGTTTTTCTCTAAGAATGGGAATATTCCTCACTCTTGGGAAGGACAGAGCCCTCCAGGAAGGAGACTTCCCCTGTAACCATGTGGGGCTGGAGTCGCTGCTCCTGGGGGAAGGAGCTGTGGGGCTGTGGGGCTGGGTTTGGTAGGTTTTCCTCTAACTTTAGGTTTCTTTTGAAGGGATCTCCACCAGTAACCTGAGCGATGGGATCGTGGTCATTCATGTTCCCGAGGACAACAAGCAGAAGGTGGGAAATCGGGACGTAGCTCTGGGAGCTGGTGGTTAACGTGAGGTCATGGGGCTGGTGCTTCTAATATCCCACAAACTCCTGGAATTGCACAATTCCTGATGTTTATTAAGTGTGTAGTCAGCCAGCCCTTTACATTCTTGCTGTCTCAACGTGAAAACTTTCACTTGGAATCCCAACCTGGCAGGGAGTTGTGGGGAGTGAGAAGGTCCCCCCTGAGCCTCCTTTTCTCCAGGCTGAGCCCCCCCAGCTCCCTCAGCCCCTCCTGGGGTGACTGATTCTCCACACCCTTCCCAGCTCCATCCCCTTCTCTGGACACACTCCTTCCTTTTTTTTTAGACCAAATAAATTCTAAATAATCTCTGGAAAGGGTGTTAAAATTGATCACTTCTGCCTGGCGGTCACTGCTCTGGCATTCCAAAGGAGTTTCTCTGCACCATCACATGCTGGGGTGACGCCAGGTGACTTTATCCCTCTTTTTTTTTGTTTCCAGGGAGATGTGATACTGCAGTGTGAGCACATTTTTGAGACAGTGACCAAGCTCTGCATATTGGCCAACAAGCAAAGCCTTGTTAAAGTGGTGAAGGGAAGGTAAGGAAGGCAGGAAGGTGGATGGGTAGCACTGGGCAGGCTCTGTTTTATGGGAAAACCTTTTAGGCCTGGACTAGGTCAAGATTATTGACATCACCCCAGCAGGCAGTGCCCAAATCTGGGCAGGTCTGGTGCGGCAGCATCTCTGGTTTTGTGACTTCCAGAGGCACAGGGGAAAGGAGATGGATGCACTGAGAGAAAATATATTAAAAACAATTCCAACACTTTTCCCAGGCTTTTCCCAGAGTTCTGCTTCCATGGTGGTTGCACCTTGCTAGGGGAGCTGCTCTGCTCTGACAGCTGCCCATGCCCCACGTGCCTAAACCCAATTTATTTCTAGGTGATTGTAGTTTAAATCCACTTTTTTTTTTCCAGTTTTCTGATGTGACCTGGGCATGAGGTCGTGGCTTTAGTGGTTCCACAGGGGATCCCATTAGCCCCAGGAAAGCCAGCTGGGAAGCTGTCACCTCAGGTCAAATGCTCCTCTCCCAGAAGGATTGAGGAGGCCCAAAATGTGATTCCAGGATCCTCGCAGTCCCAGCCCCGAGCTCCTGGCAGGTGGATGCAGTCCGTGTCTCCGACCTCTCCGGGAATTGGAGCTGGCAGGTGAAACCTGCACTTCTGCTCCAGCTTTTCAGGCCGGCCTTTGCGTTTCAGCTCTAATTAGATTTGGTGTGCTCAGTGCTTTCCTCCAGGTCAGATCTGCTTAGCTTCCAGTGCTTAATTGCACCAGGAACACTCAAAAGCCCGGGCTGGGCAGGCTTGTTCCATTCATCAACCCCTTCGGCTCGCTGCGATAATGCAATTGTTTAGGAAATTCACCTAAGCTGGAGGCTCTGATCTGCTCCTCTAACGAGATTTGCCCAGGGAACAGAAATAAAGGGGGTTTAGAGCAAAGCCTCTTGTGGGGAGAGCTCTCCACGGGGATTCTGTGCTTCCAGCCTCCGGTTCCGCGTCAGCTCCGGCAAGGAGGGGACCATGGTGTTCACTGTGGGGCCGGAGCCTCAGGTCTTCAAGGACAAAACTGGACAGCTCACAGTGGTAAGGCCTCACCTGAGCACGGGGAGGCACCCGGTGCTTCCTCCTTTGGATCTCACCTGCAGAGAGCACAGCCCCCCCTTCCTGGGAGTCCAGGAGGGACTGAGGCCTCTCCCAAAGCAGGAAGTGACCCCCCATCAGTGGCACCTGCATGGGGTGGTGCAGGACAGTCCAGGGATCGTGCAGGAATTGTCCCAGGGACGGGGGAGCAAGGCTGGCTCCTGATGTGGGCACTTAGAGAATTGGGCCTGACCCAAACTCAACATTGTACCAGCAAAATGAGGCCTCAGGTGATGTTTTCCACCTCCTGTGGCCTCCCTCAACCAAGTTATGCCTGAAACGGGCTGGGGCATGGAGGGAAGGCACTTCCTGCCACCCAAGCAGGTCCTCTGAGGGGCTGACAGCTCCAAGGAAGAATTCCAGGTGGAGCTGCAGCACCCTGCAGACAAGACGGAGGGAATTATCTCTATGTACCTACGGGCAAATAGAAACTCCACCACCACCTCTTTTCCCAGGCACCTTGAGGATTCCTGATTTAACGGCTTCTTCCTCTTCTCCTCCCAGGTATCAACCCCAAGAAAGTCTTGATGAGAACCAGTTCCTGTTCCCAGTCCCTGCCTTGGCTGGGGACAGAAAGGAGCCTGCAGGATGAGACCAGCCCTCACATCTCCCCTGGAATCTTTGCTGCCACAGGGCTGCTGTGATTTGAGAGTTTGTTTGCATCTTTTAGGCTCTTTTTTTATAGCTTAAAACTACTCAACTATAGATAAATAAAATCCCTGCTGTTGCTGTAACATTCCCAGAAGGAGCCAGAAGGAGACGCTCGTTGCATGGTCACAGGGACATTTGTCCCCAAAGTTCCAAGGTAAAATCTCCATCTCTGAGAGGTCAGGAAGGATTAGGACAGAAGCCAGAAGGCTTCTCTAGCTGTACTATGCATCGCTACTCAGGAGCACTGCTAAAAGTGCAGATCAGTGTTAACCCTGGTCTAAAAACACCTTTTCTCTGGGCAGAGTGACCAGAGAGAATCCCAACAGCTGGGGCCTCTCCCACAGGAAGGGTTGGGAGGGCCAACTGACAGTAATTAGGAAGGAGATCTGATATTTCATCCCAAAAGTTCCTCCAGCCCCACAGCCCATGAGGACATCAAGCTCCAAGCAAGCAATAAAGTGACTCGCATGTAAATATGAAATATCTTCTAATTTATTGTGTTATATTAAAAAAACAAAAGTACATATTGCAAACATCAACCATACACTGAAATCCAGCTGAAGCTTGTTCTGTGCAGAAGTCTGGACAGGTGGGAATGATTGTACAGAACAGGAATTTGCTGTTGTCCATGAAACAATTCTATTAAGACTGAAAGGTTCTACCTACGCTTTGCTCTAAGGTAGGATGGGAGCTTGGAGCCTTGCCCAGGAGCTGGGGCTCGGGGGATCCAAACCTGCCTGGGGGAAGTGCAGGAGCAGCTGCTTTGGTGCTACAGGGAGATTGGTGGGAAGGGGTCACCCAGGCTGGTCCCTGTCCCCTCCTCGTGCAGCCCCACCCATGGCAGGAGCTGGCAGGGGACAAAATCCCTTCCCCAGGGGGACTTTCCTCAGCTCTCCTGGGCTCTGCTGTCACTGCTGGTGCTGGAGAATGGAAGCAGCCAGCTCTGCTCTCCCTGGCACTGGGACACAGGGAAGGATAATCTGATGAGCTGCTCGTGCCCAGGACACCTGCCCTGAGCCCCAGCTGCACCTGAGAGCTCAGAGCAAAACCACTTAGAGTAACGAGGCTCAGGACTGAGAGCATTTGTGCAAGGGCATGACCAGGGTGTGCCCAGAGCAGGACAGGGGCAGCAGGCAAGGGACAGTCCCCAGGACAGCACAGCTTGGCTGCACCACCCCAGCACCCAGAGGGTGAGCTCAGGAGTGAGTTAAGGCAGAGTCTGCCCACAAATGCAGTAACAAAACTGAAACTGAACTTCCCTGCAGTGACTTGGCTAAACCAACAGCTCTACAAATTGCTGTACAAAGATTAAAAACAGCCCTCCCCTGGTTTTTAAGAACTTAGTTTGCATAACCTGAAAGGGAAAAGCCTGAAGCCAGTTAAGGATCTATTTACAGAGAAGTTAATCACCTAGCTGTGACCTGTCAGGTGCTTAGTACTGGTGTCACCTGCTGGGGCTGAAGCTGCTCTGCCCCACAGGACTGGATTTGGGCTGGGGTCTGCAGGTAGGGCAGCACAGGCAGGGACGAGCTGCCCTGTCCCAGCTGGAGTGAGCAGGGTTTGCTGCAGGACTGGTGGTGGTCCTTGCTCAGCCTCTGCTGAGACACAGCCCCCACCCCCAAGGGCAGCAGGGCTGCTACAGATGCTGAGACGCCCAGTAACAGCCCAGTAATCACCAGTAAGGCTCAAAGCACACAGTGCTGGAGAAACAGCAATCCAGGACTTCCCTGCCTCGCCCCCAGCTTATCCCAGCCCTGAGGAGAGAGGCACTGGCTCCTTCACCCTCTGCACTGCTCCAGCCCCAGGGGGTGCTGCAAACAGGTGTAAGTACAACCCAGATTGGAAGCCCTGAGGTGTCAGGACAGAGCTGAAGCTGCTGAACCCCGGGGTAACTGTGGAGCTCTCAGTAAACAATGAGCAGCTGCAGGAGAAAGAGGAGAAGGGACAGGTACAACACCCCCACCTGCCACAGCCACCAGCTGCCTGCAATGTGGAGAAGTCTTTGGTTACTAGAAAGATGGCCTCAGATCAACTTTGAAATCTTTGAGCTTTACTTGATGATCCAAAATTGTACAGCCACTTCGTGGTGTATTTCAGCCTCTGCCAACGAGCTCTGTGGAACAGAACGTGGCTGGTGCTGCTGCAGCACCTTTGGTTTTTACACTGTTCCCCTGTCCTTAGCAGCCCTGAGCCAGGAGCAGGGATCCTTGGAGCAGGAACACAGAGCTGCTGCTCCAGAGGAGTCTGGCTGTTAAAGCCAGTACTAAATCCGCCAGAGAAAGGGTCAGAAGAAACTCTAGCCCAGGGCAGAGTGCTCCGGTGTCACCCACAGGTGCTGCTGCAGTGCAAGCTGAACACTTCCTACCTCGGGTTTCTCTCCCTCCCTGGACTGGTTACCTGAACTGTCACAGCTGTGGCTCTGCTTCCAGCCCTATGGAATGACACCCCACCTCCCACCAGCGCTGTCACTTGACGCCACAACAGGCAACGGGAGACGAGGAGGTAGATAAAATATTCATTAACAAGAGAAAAGCACTCTAGAAAACCACAGTGCAGTGGCCTTTCCATGCTCTGCCCTTCCACACACGGCTGCCATGGCTGGGAAGACTTGGAATACCCTCAGGATAAAGTCAAACAGGGAATATCTGCCTCTGGGTCACTGCCTGCTTCTCCTTCCCCTCGCTCAGAGCAAGGCAACGCTCCTGGATCAGTTCCAGAAGGGAATCAGGGTTGCTGCCCCCACCAACACCCCTCAGCATGGGGGGATTGAATCTGCTGTGACTCTTCCTACCTGGGAGCTGACCTGGGAGCTGCTGGAAACCAACCCCCCAGCTGAGATCCAGGCTCAGGCAGAAGCTCTAAGCACTGACCAGTACCAACGCCACTCCCAGGGAAAGCAACCATGGACAATTTGCTCCTGATCCTCCTCCTCTGGGAGGAATTTTAACCTTGAACCGTAGGGATAAAGCAGGGATGGGTGTCCCCAGCTCAGTGCTGCAGAAGCTCCACTGGATCCTTGGAGGAGCAGATCCTGAGAGCTGTGGGGAGCCCAAGGGAGCAGCCCCTACTCCAAGGAGCCCCTCTGCCCCCAGCACTCCAGGAACCTCATCAGCCTGTGCCATTTGTCCTTTGGGGAGTCACCCAAGGCACTCCCAAGCTCTCTCCCAGGAGCCAGGGAGCTTTGCAGCAGCCCTGGGTCCAGGTCCCTGCCTTTCCCCCCATCTCAGGAGGGTCAGGGAGTGCCTGGAGGGAAGGAGGGTGGCTGGCTGAGCTTCTGTTTGTTGTTTTGGTTTTAAAGTGCAGGATCATTACCAAAGCCGCAGGAAGCCAGTCCTCCTCCCCTCCAGCACAAAACAGCAATGACAAGAGTGCTAAAAATTCCGGGCATTTCTCCAGCTGCTCAACAGGCCCTTCCAGGCGGCCCAGTAACCTCGCTGATCCTCGCCCTACAACTACCGCATTTAAATACCCCAAATAACCTAGAATTTGTTACAAATCACAATTTACAGACTGTGCTGGACAGGAGTTGCACTGCCTGGTCCTGCTGCAGGGCAGGCCCTTCCCCAGAGCTGCCGGGGTCCCCAGGCTCACTGGTGCAGGTGGGCCCTGTCATCGGGGCGCTTGATGTGGATCCTCCGCACGCGCTCGATGCGCTCCCGCTCCTCGTCCTCCTCCAGGTGGTGGGAGCGCCCTGCAGCCCCTCCTGTGGCTTCCAGGAGGGCATTGTCCGGCCCCCTCCCATCCTGGGATTCGTACAGCAGAATGTTCAGGGTCTCCTCGTAAATTCGGGCTTCTGGGAACTCCACCTGGCAGGCAGGGAAGAGAAGGTCAGTCCCTGCAGGCACCAGGTCGCCTCAGTTTGGATTCCTGATACCTGCTGTTACAACTTCTTGATTGCACCCCAGCCACACAAATCCTTTCAGGCACAATCCTTTCTATTCCATTATTTGCTTCCAGCTTTTGAGTCCAACAACCAGTTGGGTTTCTACCAGAACCAGGCAGATCTCTCCTGGGAAAGGGAAGAATACAGGGAAGGTGTCCCATTGCTGGATCCCTCCTTCCACGGGGGTGTAGAACCAGGGAACGGTTTGGGTTGGGAGGGACCTTAAAGATCACTTCGTTCCAACCCTGGATCATCTACTTGCAACCCCCAAATACAAATGTGATTAAATGCACAAGTTCATCTAAAGACAGAGCTGGGCTGAACATTATGGAATATCATAGCGCATTATGGAATACCACAGGGCTTTATGGAATACCACAGGGCTTTATGGAGTATCCCAACCGCCCAGTGTTACCTGCCCTGAGCAAGCAGCTCCTGCTCTACCCTCAGGATGAGCTCCAGGTGCTGCCCCACTCTCAATGCCCTGATTATCCTCCAGAGGTGCCAACAGTGACAAAGTGCCAGCCTGTTCAGCTGTCAGGGTGCCAGACTGGAGCATTCCCAGTTTTCCTGTACCTTGGTCTGCTTTTTCTCGGTGGCATAAACGATGGAGGTGCAGCAGACCTCGGCCAGCTTGCGGCCCTGCCCGTAGAAGGACCAGCAGCAGATCTCATCCCCAATGACATCCTTGATGAAGAGCACCCTCCCGTTGAACCTCAGGGACAGCTTGTCAAAGAGCTCAATGTTCTTCAGCATGTTGTCATCAGAGTTGCTGTGGGATGGAGGCAGCAGCAGGAATTTACAGAGCACATGGGAAGAGTGGGAGCAGTGAGCATTGAGAGCCCTGAACACCCAGATTCCTGTGTCACAGGATCCCAGGATGGTTTGGGTTGGAGGGACCTTAAAGCCCATCTAGTGCCACCTGTGCCACGGCCAGGGGCACCTTCCACTACCCCAGTTGCTCCAAGCCCTGTCCAACCCGGCCTTGGACACTTCCAGGGATGGGGCAAACCCCAGAAATTAATTCTTACTATTTCACTGCTACAGACAGGAAAACCTGAAGAAGCAGCAGCCCCGTGAACAACTGTCCAAGGCCATTTCACCTGGGTGCAAAATCCTATCAGCCAAATCAAACCATTCCTGAGCTCAGCACCAGCTGGATGGGCACTGTTTTGGCATGAAACTTATAAGGGAATAAGGGAAAGGGGATGAGGCCCCCAGCTTGATGATTTCACCCCTCACTGAGCTCCCTGTGTTTCAACTACCACACTGCAATCCTTGGGAATGCAGACAGCACTTGGCCAGGAGCCTCTCCCAGCTGCACCTAAGGATTAGAGGAACTCCTCTGGCACAGAACCAGCACAGGCTCAGCCTTCCACTGATGGCAGCAGACCCCCTTCTGACTCCAGTTTGAAATTAATTGGGAAAAAATGGAGTGACTGCCAACACCAATCTGTCATTGAGTCTGGGGGAAGAAATAGGAAACGTATCATGGATTTTAGTCTATGAAAAACTTCCAACAATTCCAGCTGAAGTCACTTACCTGGTGTAGGAATATTTGTTGTTGCTTCTGTTATAGAGCAGCTTCACTGCTGGCTGTAAGAAACAAAGCACAGATGAGCTCCAGGGAGCACAGCCAGAGCTGGAACCTCAGCTCAGCCCAACACCCCAGAGAGAAGCTGCAATGACAAATTCCCAGTGGGATTTTGGTGGTGTTACTTCTGTTGCTGCAAACCTGTGATGCACAGGTTGGCAGTGGGGCTGAAATCCCTCCTGACCCCTTCCGGGACTGGATCCTCATCTATTCTTATCTTCCCTCTGCCTTATCAGCACCCCCTGCCATGGGCAGGACACCTTCCACTATCCCAGGTTGCTCCAAGCCCCATCCAACCTGGCCTTGAACACTTCCAGACTTCCAGGGATGGGGCAGCCACAGCTTCGCTGGGCACCCTGTGCCAGGGCCTCCCCACCCTCACAGGAAGGATTCCTTCCCAATATCCCATCTAACCCTGCCTCCTTCAGCTTAAAGGCATCACCCCTTATCCTGTCACTCCATCCCCTGCCCAGCTCTCCTGGAGCCCCTTCAGGCACTGGAAGGAGCTCTGAGGTCTTCCCAAAGCCTTCTCCTCTCCAGGCTGGACACCCCCAGCTCTCCCACAGCACATGCCAGTCTCTCTCACCTTGTTGGAGGTTGCAATCAGCTTCTGCTCCTCCTTGGAGGAGGTGATCACCGGGACCTTGCAGAAGGGCTCGTACGCATCCTTGTTCTGTGGGAGCAAGGACCAAACAGCAGCTGAGTGACAACAGATCCCAGGGCACGCTCACATCTCCTGGGAATGATCTGTGCTGAGGGGTCAGTGTCCAGTCTGTCCCAGTGGTGGTTTCTGGGCTGTGGCTGGCCAGGCACCATTCTTCTGGGAGCACCCGAGGCGTCCATTCCTGCTCTCCACCACCGAGTGTCCTGCGCCCAGTTAAAGAGCAGGATCTGGAATGGGGCTTCACTCAGACAGGACACCAGTGACAGTGGCACCAAAGCCAAGATGGGAACCTCAGAGCACAACAAAGAACACAAGGGACTCCCAGCAGCTCTGGGAAGAAGCTGGTTTTCCTGGACATGACCAGACTCCAGCAGATGGCAACGCGAGCTATTCCAATTTCCATCCCAGCCTCCAAAATCACCACGTGAAGACCAGGAGAAAATCCTGCTCTGCCCAGATGCTGCTGCCCACCCCCAGCAGCCCCTGGTGGCCCCTGAGCCCCATGCCCACCTGCAGGGCTGCCTGGCACTCGTCCACCAGCCCCTGCACCAGGTAGTACTTGGCCTCAGCCAACAGCTCCTCGATCTCCCGGCGGCTCTCCGGGAGCGGCACGGCGCCGTCCCGCAGGTAGTTCAGGATTGTCCCAAAGTGCTTCCCACAGCGGTCGATCAGGATCCAGCCTGGGGACACAGGAAGGCCACGGTAAGGGCAAGCTGAGAGGAACGTGGCAAAAGGCCCTGACAGAGCAAACTGGTGAAGGACACGATGGAACTGGGAGTGTGAGGATGGAACGGGGAATGTGAGCGGAGGGTGCAGCACAGCCTCTGTCCTGGAGCTCAGCACCATGGCAGAAAGAAAATCATGGAATGGTTTGGGTTGGAAGGGAACTTAAAGGTCATACAGTCTCACTCCCGACATGAGCAGGGACACCTTCCACTATCCCAGGTTGCTCCAAGCCCTGTCCAACCTGGCCTTGGGCACTTCCAGGGGTGGCGCAGCCCCAGCTTCTCTGAGCATCCTGTGCCAGGGCCTGCCACCCTCACAGGGAAGGATTCCTTCCCAATATCCCTCTGGCAGTGGGCAGCCATTCCCCCCTGTCCTGTCCCTCCATGCCCTTGTCCAAAGTCCCTCTCCAGCTCTCCTGGAGTCCCTCTAGGCACTGGAAAGGGCTCCAAGGTCTCCCTGGAGCCTTCCCTTCTCCAGGGAAGAAAAGAGCTACAACCAAAGCTGTGGGTGCAGGATCCGCATTTCACCCCTCGCTGCTGGAATCAGGCTGGACCCTGGAAAAGTCAGGCAGTGAAACTCCGAGGCTGGAGTTTCCCTGAGTGAACAGATGGCCACTCTCACAGGCTGAGGCTCAGGAATGCAGCGAGGAAACGCTTGTGGGGAAGGAGTCATATTTTGGACAAATAAGGAAAGTAGGTTAAAGCAGCCCCTGTGTGTTCTGCATGAATGGAATTAGGAGGGAAGTCTGAACACTTGGTTCAGTCTGGAAAGGGAACACGGCTCTTTCTGAGGGAAAAAGAGACACTCTGCAGCAGTTCACTCCAGGCTTCCCAGCTCCCTCATTCCTGCTGTCCACAGACAACACAAAGTGTGCTCCAAGTGCGATTTTACAGGCTGGAACAACTAACTGGAGACAGAACTAGAGATAGAAATCGTGGAACAAAGGACTGATCCAGGCTAATGGCTAATCCAACTAGAGCAGAAAAAAAGCCCATTTGGCAACGCAGAGTAGGGAAAGCAACAAATCCCATTTTAGTGGGAGATTTAGTGGAAGCTGTCTCTGCCCATGGCAGGGGGTGGAACAAGGTGAGCTTTAAGGTCCCTTCCGACCCAAACCATTCTGGGATTCTGTGATGAAGAGGAAGCACAAGCCATGGTAATCAACCAGGACATCCATATTCCACAAATGCAGCTGCTTCCCAAGCTCACTGGAGCACACGGGGAAGTAACGGGCCAGCTGAGAGCAGAATCCAAACTCATCTGTTCTCCTCTGTGATTCCTCGTAGGCTGCAAAAATCTGCTGCAACTTCATGTTTACAGATGGTGAAACTGAAGCAGAATTGCTCATTTTCATGTGGGGATGAGAAAACACTTCCACTAGCATTACAAAATCTGAGTGACCACTAAAAGAGCTTTAAAAATCCTTCAGTTTCCCCCAAACAGCCCAAAGGAGATGAGTCACAAGGAAGTGACCCCCCTGCCACTCGGCCACAGCAGAGCCAACAAGAGGGCTGAAGTCTTTTCGAGTTATTTTTTAATTGCAGTGTTCCAAAAACATCCTGTGATCCATTTAGGAAGGGACACAGAATCCATGAGCTGTATGGAACGCAGAATCATGGAATGCTTTGGGTTGGAAGGGAACTTAAAAGTTCACCCAGTTCCAAGCCCCTGCCATGGGCAGGGACACCTTCCACTGTCCCAGGTTGCTCCAAGCCCCATCCAACCTGGCCCTGGACACTACCGGGGATGGGGCAGCCACAGCTTCTCTGGGAATTCCATCCCAGCCCCTCACCACCCTCGCAGGGTGGATTCCTTCCCAATATCCCATCTAACCCTGCCCTCTGGCAATTTGAAGCCATCTCCACTTGTCCTGTCACTCCAGGCACTTGCAAATAATCCTTTCCCATCATTTTGTCAGCTCCTTCAGGCCCTGGAAGCCACACTTAGGTCCCCCCAGAGCCTTCCCTTCTCCAGGCTGAACAACCCCAATTCTCCCAGCCTTTCCTCACAGCAGAGCTGCTCCATCCCTCTGATCTTCCTGGTGCCTCCTCTGGACTCACTCCAGCAGCTCCACGTCCTCCCTGTGCTGGGCTGCAGGCAGCTCTGCAGGTGGGGTCTCACCTGGGCAGAGGAGCAGAACCCCCCCTCCCCTCACTGCCTTTGTCCACGGACACATCAAATCTTTAGGAAATTAACCTTTGTCTTACAGGAATTCTCAGGGACAGGATCCAAACACTCCAGGCTAAACTAGACAACATTTTCCAACCAAGCCCTGGCAGGTGAAACAGAAGCCTGACACTGGACACTGCCTGAGGCTCCACTCTCTTATCAGCAGCTGGACCAGGAACAGCTTCCCCATCAACAGCAGCAGGGAGTCAGGGAAAAAAAGAGAATTGGAAACAGGTGGATGCACCTGGAAAATTCACATCCTTCTCCCTGCTCATTACCATCTAAAGAAAATGTTCCAAAAATGCTGATTTGCTACAGTTCATCAATAATTTCTGAGCTGAAAACAATCATCTGCCACCCACAGCCAGAGAAGCCCAGACTTTTCTCCTCCAGCCTGAGGAGCAGCAGGTTGGAATTGTTCAGCTGGGAGGAGGAGCTGGGATCTGAATCCCAGACACAGAGCAGGACCCCGTGTGCCACATTCCAGACTGCTTAAACCCGACTCCTTCCAGTTGCTCCCCAAGCCTGGCTTCTTTTCCTAAAAAACATTTTGTTTGGTGCCAGCTTTTGGGTGTGACCAACGAGGAGGATTCTGAAGAATTCCAGATAAAAAGTGTTTCCTTTAGCAGCCCCAGTGCTATTGTCCCAGTCTCCAGGCGAGGGGAGATAAAGCAAGAGCTGCTGCAATGGGAGTGTCTGTGTTACACCACACAGGAAGTATCAAATTCCTATTAAAACACAAACTGGTTCCATGGAACAATCCCACACAGACACTGTGGGAGTCACAGCAAAATAAACTTGTGATTTTACGTCCCAAACATGATATTTTAGTGGGAGAAACTCCAGTTATCCTCAGATTTGAGGTGCAAACAGCACCTGCACTTCCAGGGCCTCTGAGCCCTGGGAACGGGATGTACCAGCCCTCCTGTACCTGCCCAGGACACTGAGATCACACCAGAGTGGGTTTCCAAAATGAATTTGGAATTTCCAATCCATTTCCAACCATGGGAAGCCCGGAATTATCAAATTCAGTGAAGCAGCTTCAGGGAGGGACAGGAAGATCCTGCTGGAGTTTAGCAAAGGGAGAGGGTTCACAACATTTCCACCCCTCCAGTGTTCCCAGTCAAGGTGTTGATTCCCATCTGACAGGGTTTTTCCCAAATCTGACCCAGTGTTGATTCCCATCTGACAGGGTTTTTTCCCAAATCTGACCCAGTGTTGATTCCCATTTGACAAGGTTTTTTCCCAAATCTGACCCAGGGTTGATTCCCATTTGACGGTTTTTTTTCCAAATCTGACCCAGGGTTGATTCCCATTTGACGGTTTTTTTTCCAAATCTGACCCAGGGTTGATTCCCATTTGACGGTTTTTTTTCCAAATCTGACCCAGTGTTGATTCCCATTTGACAGGTTTTTTTTCCAAATCTGACCCACAGACTGACTTCTTTTCTTTCCAACTTCCATGGTCTGTATCCAGGGTAAGTATCCCAGAGCCCCTTTGATCCACATGCCCAAAGCACAGCATCCCCATTCCCGCTTTAACCTGGCCTGGGATTACACCTGGAACAACACAGCCTTGTTTTCCTCTGCTTAAATATAAAGACTTCTGGCTAAACCAGGAATATTCAGCTAACCAGGCTGTGCTTTTATATTTTTTTCCTTTAAATCCGCTTCCTCTTACCTCAGGAAAGCTTATCACAAACGTCTAAATAGACTATTTTAAAGCACTCAAAACTCAGTCCATATATTTTCTCTATTTTCAGCAAATTCAAACAAAATTTTCAAGTAATAATTAACTAATCCCAAAAGAGGTGTTTGAACCTCCAGGCTCAGTTTTGCAGAGGCTGTTGTTAAAGACAAAGGTCCTTAAATATTGTTACGGGTAAAACATCAGAATGAAAATAAAGCTGAGCTTCCAATTAAACTCTGGCACATCCACAATGTGGAAAAGCGGAGATAAAATTCCAAATTTTCTGAAAATTCTGCAACTGGTTCTGTTTTAGGGAAATCAGCTGTCAAAGCCCCACAAGAAAACTGTTTCAATTTAAAAAAATCAGCTTTTAGCTCATAAATAGCCATGTCCAGAGCATGTTTTATATTTTATTTACAACCAAGGAGACAAGAAGAGGGAATGGCATTCTGAGCTTCCAAGAGGACACGCAAGTCCCAACTCAGGAATTCCTAATCACTATCCCCACCTTTTTCCATGGGCTTCAGAGCTTTAGTGTCAGTATTTGGAAAGGAAAAGATGCTCCAGGTGCCACCTGGGCCTGGCAGGAGCTGTGGCACTTCCCAGTGTCCTTCTGCTGTTCAGGAAACCACTCAGCTCATCCTTGTCTTTTGTTCCACATTTTCCCCAGCTGTGGAATCGTGGAATCATGGAACAACAGCACGGTTTGGGTTGGGAGGGGCCTTGAAGATTATTTAGTTCACCCCTTGCCATGAGCAGGGACAGCTTCCACTATCCCAGGGTGCTCCAAGCCCCATCCAACCCGGCCATGGACACTTCCAGGGATGGGGCAGCCACAGCTTCTCTGGGAACCCTGTGCCAGGGCCTCCCCACCCTCACAGGGAAGGATTTCTTCCCAATATCTAATCCAAACCTATTCTCTTGTCCTGCCACTCCAGACCCTTGCAAATATTCTCTCTCTGTCGTTCCTGTAGCTCCTTCAGGCACTGCAAGGCCACAACCAGGTCACCCCAAAGCCACCTCTTCTCCAGGCTCAACAACCCCAATTCTCCCAACCTTTCCTCGTAGCAGAGACCCTCCATCCCTCCAAACAGAAGTTCCTCTGATCTTTCCACGAGCCCTGTGACCTTCCTAGGTGAGGGAGCATCCTGACCCTTACCTTCGCTGTCCGTGAGCACCTCCATGCGCCCGCTGAACATGGCCTTGAGCATGGTGTCCTGCTTGGTGAGGGTCTGCATGGTGGTGTAGTACAGGGCCCCCCCCACGTTCAGCTTCACGTACTTGGAGCTGGGGCTGCTCCCCTTGAAGGACGTCGTGCGCGTCGCGGCCGCCGGCACTGCTGAGCTCACCACGCTCTCTCCCGACATCTCTTCCTGCGAGGAGAGGGGTTCCCAGCTCAGGGAAGGAGCTCCCAGCTCAAGAGAGCAATTCCCAGCTCAAGAGAGCAATTCCCAGCTCAAGAGAGCAATTCCCAGCTCAAGGAGTTCGCACTTCAAGGAAGCAGCTGCCACCTTGGCGGTGTGACATCTGACCCCGTGCTCCCACCGGGTGTTTCCCACCTCGGTTCCTCTGTGAAGTTCTCAAGGGTTTCAAAGGTTTCACTGTCAGGAACTGAGGGACGTTCGTGGACTCAGCCCCAGTTTTTTTTCCCGGGGAAAAACCCTGGGAATGCTGAGCCGGGTTTTGCCAACACTTTCCCACAACAACTGCTTTCATTTCTTACACAACCCCGACAGCTCAAGCTCTTACTCCATCAATAATCTGGGATGGAATTGGGCAATTCCCAACTCACACAAGTGGAGCAGATGATTCCCGTGGTCCAAATGCACAAACCAACAGTTTCCCAAGTGCTACAAATGCAGACTATCCATAGGTTTTCAAGGCTTTTTCCTTGGAGCACACGGGGAGAGCACAGACGAGCTTTTCCCGGACAGAGCAGCCTCCAGCCACATTCCCTGTCACCGAGGTCACACTGGCACAGGCACAATTGGCTCAGCCCCACAAATGCCCCCAGAGCCGCTAAATCCTTAAGCACTCGGAGCCTCCGCGGTTCTGTTTTCCCTCAGGACGGGATAGGGTGGGATAATTAACACCCTCCATCCCTGCTCCTCCAGCTCCCACGGCTCCAGCACGAGCTCAGCTGAAGGAGTTTTGCTCCACTGCCATGGAACTCCCAGCGGAGCCGGAGCTGTGTGGTACAGGGGGAGGGTGCAGGAGGGGCACGGATGGCCCGGGGGCTCTCTGGGATGCACAGGCGGCAACCTCAGCTCACGTTCCAGCTGCCTCCGGCACCGAACACCCCAGCCTGGGCACGAATGGGCCCGCGGTTCCAGAGGGGATCGACCCTGCACCCCAAATCCCAGCCCTGCCCTCCCCAAACCACCGGCCCCAGGCCATGGGGCACGCTGGGGACCGGGCACGCGTAAACCGGGCCGTGGCCACCGCGGCTCCCGGGGGCCAGAGTCCCCCCGGGACCCCGCTCTGAGCGCCCCAACCTCGGCGCTGGACCACCCCCCCAGCCCGTCCCTGGGGACTGACACTCCTCAACACCCGCACTGCTCTCGGGGGCCGGACCCCCAAATCCTCAGCCCAGTCCCTCCCCAGGGCAGCGGCCCCCGCACACACTCCCCGGGCAGGACCGGTACCCCCACGCCCCGGCCCCTCCGCTTCTCTCAGTCCCCCTCCCATGGCCCAAAGCCCCCCTAAGCCCCCGACCCAGAGTCCCTCCGCCCCTCCCGAGGGCCGGAGCCTCCTCTGAACCCCCTCAGCCTCTCCTGCCCCGCTGAGGCCCGGAGGCCCCCTGCCCGTCTCAGCCCCCTCCCCGTTCTCCCGTCGCTCCT
>VWPU01005884.1:0-53102 GCA_013398955.1 Callaeas wilsoni
TTACCCATTCTGTGATTCTGGGACAATGTGATTCTGTGATTGTCTGCTCAGAGAGAATTGTCATTTGCACAGCTCGCTAATGCCAGCAGCCACTGTCAGCACCCCTTCCTTTCCATTATTTCTTGCTATGTTACTTTATTCCTGTAACGCTGCTCCATACTGAAATCTCCCTAATCTGTTTCAGGCGGGCAATGGGTACCGACACCCTCTCACATGGCTTGGTTGTGCTAGTTCCTGAGGATTACAAATGAGGGCCATCTGTAGTCCCTACTATTTGTGGAGATGAAAAGGAGCTTAACTTAATGTATTTTGGCAGAGTAATAGGGAAACATCAATCATGGGGTGACATGTTAGTTCATATGCACCAATAGGCTCATGTTTGTAGCTCGACACATTAAGTGGATCTGTTTCTTTAAAGATGAGTCCATCACTTGCAGACAGACGTTTGGAGCTCTAGCATACAGGACACTTTTAAGAGATACTTGATAAAGAGCTTGAAAATGTGAGTAGTGACACGAAGCTAAACTCTGTCTCATTTTCTTCAGATTCCCTATTAGTATGAGCCTCATAAAGTTGAAATTGGGGTCACTTGGACAGTTATTTTAGCTAAAACAGATGGAGTTGTGGCTGCTCCTAAAGAAGCAACTTTTACCATAAGTTACCACACACTATCTCTGGGATAAATATATTTTCCCGTACTACATCATTTGGGACTGTGTGGTAATTACTGGACCAATGCTGATTTTTTAATGGCAGCCATGATAGTAATTTCCTTTTAAAAAAATCTATTCTGAGATAGTTCACAGCAGTGAAGAAAAAAAAGTGTTTTCCTTGCAAATGCCAAAATCAAACAGTTTCTTTATTTATTGCAGGAGAAAAATTGAGAATCCTCAGAATTACTGTTTTCCCCATGTAACAAAATATTCTGCATGAAGAGGGATTATTAGACCCCCTGAACTTCCCTTGCAAGTTGAGCACAGCTGTGCGAACAATTCACAATATATTATTTATTGGATGAAGTTCAGTACTTTTTTGACTTGTGAACTCTTAAGGAGCAGTTCAGGACTTTCTTGTTACTGATTCTTATGCAAAAATTTTTACTAATTTCTTCAGGAATTCCATCTTCAAATGGTTCATGAAAAATGTATTCCCATGACTTGAATTCCAAATTCACTTTGTATCATGTCAGCAGCATAACTCAAGTGAGGTGATTTCTGTCCTTTGAACTGACAACACATAACATTACAGGTTAATTCCCATTTTCTGCTATTGAATATGCAATTTCTAAAGAAGAAAAGTACTCAACATACGTAGGAACCGATTAGTTGAGGAGCAGAGTTGCTACTTGTTATCACTACTTTTATTCACGTTTATTAGCCTACAGAGCAACCAGGCCTGGGGCCCCCATCCAGCAGATGCAGAAAGAAGGCGGAAGAAGTCCATTTCCCAAAGAGCTTATGGCTGCAACCAGGACCACAGGTGAGGAGGTGAGGAAGGAATGATAGCAGGAAACAACATGTTAAGCTATTATGATTTTGAAAGGTGGTAACATAAGAGGGGGATAAGTTACAAAGGGAGAAAAATGGAAAGAAGAAAGGGTGTATCAGAGGCAGCGGCATAGGGTAAGACGACCAGATGTGGAGTGAAGCTTACGTAAAGAGGTCACGATGAAAATGAATGGATGATTTCTCTTCCCACCTAAGCATCAGCCTTTACTTGCCAAACTCAAGCATGCAATAGGAGCTGCCTCTTTAAAAGTCGTTTTCATCTGGAGATCTGGAAAGGGAAAACCCACGAGCTCCCAGTGCTGCCAGGAACAGCCCAGGCAGGTGCTGCGGGAAGTGCCCCACAGCTTTGCTAATGCATCTCAGGCACGATTCAAAAAGCCTCGGCCTTCATTACTCTTGCAGTTCCTTGAGCAAAGCATGCTATTTGTACTGAATAGTGCCAAGTCCTGCAATGAGAAAAAGATGTAGATTAGCCCAGAGAATTCAAGCTCACTTTGGTTTAAAGCAGAAAGGAAAGGAGCCACATTTGTGATTGAAACTCAGTCAGCTCTTGATCACCTGGGAACAGCGCATCCAGGTTGGAGATTAGCTGTGCCCTGATGAAATATTCCCAGCCATCTCCCCCTTGATGTTCATTCCTCCTAATAACCTCATTTTTCAAAGGTAAATATACTAAACATGTTCTTACAGTCCAATTTACATATGTTCTGTATTAATCTATTGAGAATAACATCAAAAGTTGACTGGACATGGAAAAAATGCAGACGACTTCAGTGGACAGTACCAGTGACTTTTTCCTCAGTGCATATGGAGGTGAAGGCTAGAAATAAACCACAACTGATTTTGATTAGCTGGCTGAAAAGAAGCACAAGCACTTATTAGCCTTCCACAGGCCCAAATGTCAGCTAAAAAATCACTTCTCACTGAGGCAGGCTCACAATGCTGTGACTTCTGGGCCCACCATAGGAGGATGATGGGATGCACTTACAGTTCATTTCTTTGTGGTTCTCTTCCATAAGTTCTTTTGCAATGGGCATGTAGTACCGAGCAGGCAACTGCCAACATGCGTCTGGTAAACCCCAGGGAGGTGATGCTGATGGTCTTTGAAGCTACCACAGGCAAATTACCATGGTGAGGAACCTCGCCAGCTGGGTGAGTGACAATGGTAGCAGTAATCGCGTTGCTCTCACCAGGATGCTGAGTCAGGACAAGGCGCACGGCAGGAATCCAAAAGACATAAGCAGGTCACTATCCTAACATCTGCACTTGTGTGGAGGCCTGGTAAGGTCTAATGGCGAGTGGTGTGGGGTGGTCTGCTGAGGGCCAGCCTAGCAGCCAGCATAGGAAAGCTAGCCAAAAACAAGGAAGCTGCGAATAGGAATTGGAAAAGGAGATACTTCCTTAATTGAAGGCCTGTTTTCAAGGCAAACTCAAACTGTTTTAAATCAGCTGAATCACAGTGTTTTTATGTGGAACTTAATAAGACACCAGATATGTAGCAAGAATACATTTTCAGGTGCAGTGATGTCAGGTCAATCAGAAATCTATCAAAAATGCCAAACCCGATAATAGGAAGAAGCTGCTGTAGGTCCTAGTAACATAGGTAAATGATAAAATTGTAGCAGTACAATGTGTCTTTTAACGGTCCATCAAAACACCAGCATTCCTGGCTTTTTAAAAATACTGTTTTATTGGTTTTGGAGAAGGTCTGGAAACACTCTCTGAGTTGGGCTGAGATTTAATGATGGAGTTACTGCTGCGTGCTTGGGCTGTCATGGGACTGAAATGTCAAGGATTAAGTGTGTCTGCTCCTTCTGCTTCTCTGTTGGGTTCCCTACACTGGGCATCCTTGGAGACAGTGCATCCACTATGGTGAAAAGCTGCTGGCTATAGAAGGACATCATCTGGCTGCTGCATAAAACCATGTACAATATACTTTCCAATTAGTTTATAAATATTTTTTTTAAAAGTGTCCCGATTTTGTCCTTTCACCAGTCTTGCAAGGCTATCCTTCATTAGCATTGCAGGAATTAATAATAAGACTAACAGGATTTGGCTTTCTGAGTAATGCTATGAAACACACTTTCTGCTGGCTGCTTCCTCTGGCTCATCCTTGTGTGCTCAGCTCTCCCAGGGCTGGGAAGGGTACCGTGCTTTAACCCATTGACTGGCAGCTGAGGTTCCCACTCCCTTGCTTTCCCTCTTCTCTGACTGTGAGAGCAACTTTCCAGTGTTGGGCTGACACTCTCACCATTTTGCCAGATCCTGTACTAGCCCCGGGAGCTGCTTCATAAAGCAGGAGTGTCTGCTGCCTTTTACAGACCATTAATTCTCATCAGTTCTGCAAAAAACAAACCCAGAAAATGGAATAAGATTTACAGAAGCTGAGATGTCTGCTGTATTTTGTTCCAGAACAAGTCTAAGCAACACAACTGAATGACCATACTTATGCTCCTGTCTCAGATATTAGTTTAATCCCTTCTGCTGTGTTTTGAAGTGACATGATTTACCTGACATGTGCCACAAGCTAAGGTCAGTTACCTGCAGTTCAGCAGATCTGTCTGAGTCACTTTCCTCCTGGTTTCAAAACTCTAAAAGACTTTCAGCTTAGTGGAACAAATTTGGTGCCTGATCCATCAACAATTTTTTTTAGACAAGCTGTCATGAGTGAGATAAGACTTTGTAAAGGAGAGACCAGAAATGAGAAAGGCAGCAGAATGGCAAAAAGAGAGGAGACCTTTCAGGAAACAAGAAGATGTATTTAAATCAAAGGGAAATTTTAGCACAAGGACAAGTAGATGGGTCATGAAATCTGGAAACAGGAAGAAAGTAAATCAGAACAGCAGAGAGATGAGGTTCTGAATACTTTCAGTGTAGGAGTAACAGAAGCAATCAACCTATCTCGGTTTTGTTTTTGTTTTGTTTTTGTTTTTGGAGTTTTTTTGGGGAGGGTTTTCTTGGCCTTTCTTTTGTTTTGGTTTGGTTTTTGTTTGTTTTTGGTTTTTGTTGGTTGGTTGGCTGGGTTTTGGTTTTTTTTTTTTTTTATGGGAGAGTTGTTTTTTAAAGGGGGAGAAGGGTTTAAGAGGGAGTTCATGAAAGCCCTTTTCCAGAAGTCTGATGCTTTAAGAATGGTGCTTAGTGGCAAGAAGGAAATAAGAGGAGAGTCAGAAGTAGGAAGTTGATTGTTCTTTTAAGTATAATGAAACAGCCTTGAGGGCTATCCAGGGTTTAAAGCACAATTAATGTTAATGACTAATTCTAGTATCTTTTATATGACTTTATTCTGGTATATTCTTTACTTTTGAGAGATTCTGCAGGCTCCAGAATTTCCTTTCCTTTTGAGCAGTAAAGTATGTGTTCCTAGAACAGACTGTGTTAACAGTCTGTTTGAAATGAGGGGGATCCAGCAGTTGCCTTCACTCTGGACATAGGGATGTCTTTTTTCTAAGCTTAGATCAATATAGTATTGCTTGCAGAGATGGGAATCCAAGAAATGCACAGTGCATACAATCCAACTTCATATCAAAAGGTAAAGTTTCATGGGATGTGCTTATTGCTGTAATTTTGAGTGGATCTTGTATACTTCAAAGAGGCAGAATCTCCTTATTTTCTTTGATGTTTTTATTTCCTGTTTCCTACCAATGACAGTGGTGAAAACTTCTTTTTTTTCTCCTATACAATTATGTGTTGGGTATTTTGCTACTTCATGAGACCAGGTGCAATGGCCAGGTACAAGGCCATCCTGCATGATCATACCTTTGTCCTTTGCCGCGAGGCAGCTCTCCTCTCATCTGTCCTCTGTCTCTGTCCCTAGAGGACAGTGGGAATGAAGCTTGCATCTGAAGAAAAGGGTGATTTATGGAAAGATTACAGTGAAACCCACCCACAAAAAAGGCCGAACGCAGGTGTGAGAGCAGCAGGGTATGGTGAGTGCCCTGTGCCAGGCTCCCAGGCTGCCCTGTCCCGAAGCACTGCAGGTGAGGCTGGGCTACAGTGTCCCACCTCACTGTGGTCTGCCTGCCCCTCTCGGCTTGTCCCAAGTGCAGTCAGAGGTTACTGGGTATGGTCAGCAAATATCCACCAGGAGCAAGAGCCGGGCTATGGCACTGCATGGCAAATAATTGACTTTGACACAGATGCAGTTGCACTCAGCAGCATGTGCAGAGAGGTTCGTGCCGTCATGAAGCCGGGTCACGCACTCCATCATTCGTGTGCACAGGAGGACATGCAGACTGAGGGACTAATCTCCCACATCGCCCTTCCCAATTTACTCATGCTTGAAGTGAAGGATGACCTTGGGGGGCAGCCTGAAAAGCCCCTTGGATGTATAGATACATACACCAAAGACTGCAACACAAACCATGTCACATTTCAACAGATATTCCAGAATGAGGTCCATGAGGAAGCGCTGTAGGGTTGTATGCGTCCCAGTTGTTGCTTGCCTGCAGGAGGAACTGGACCTGAGTTTGATCCATGCAAATCTTAGGCTTCATCGGAAATCCTTGTTATTATTTGTTTTCCAGCTTTCAAAATATACCATCTGATTACACAAAGCTGTTGTCTGTAATGTTGTGTTTCTTCATTCTCATCCTTTTCTTCCTACTATGCATCTCCTTTCTTGACAGCAAAAGTTGTGTGCTTAAGAATCCAGGGGAATAAGCATCTCTAGATGGGAGGCTATTGAAATTACTTGAAATTTATCTCTCATCATTTTTTTCTTGAGGAAAAAAAGGAGACAGCATCCCCAAACACTGGGAAAAATCAGACTTGTCAGTTTAACTTCACTGAAGGGAAAAGACTCTGAAACTCCTTTAAGGAATCAAATAGGGAACACTTGGAAAAGCAGAGCTTGATTAAAGACAGCTAACATCAATTCAGGGAAAGGAGATCATGCCTAACTAATTTGTTGGAATTCTTTGAGGAAATTACTGCCCTGGTAAGGAAGGGGAAAGGATATTATAGACTCCGTTTTTCAGAAAGCATTTGACAACATTCTCCACTGTTGGTTAAAATGTCTAAGGTCTGAAGTCATGGAATAGAAGGACAATGAGCATATTGGACTGAAAACTGGCAAAAGAGAAGGAAAGAAAGGGTAACTATGAATGGGAGCCTTTCATTTTAAAGAGGGGGATGTAAGAAGGATCAGAGAAGAAACCACATTTGGAGTTTGAAAACAAGACTTCCTAAGGTTAATGAAGACACTCCTGAAGCTTGGGAAATACAATTAATAACAAGGAACCACGCAGACGAACTGAGAAAGTAATGGTTTGTTTTACCACAGTATCTTGGAGAGCAGGTAGAAAGAGGAAGACTTTCCTGACTGCTCTGCTAAAACAAATCTCACAAATCTTGACTGGTAATATTTGTTAAATTCCACAGACACAGAAAAAGACACAGAATTGCACACTGCAGATACTAAAGACGACCCACCTTTCCCTTCTTCGTGTTAATCATTGCTCTCAAGACTTAAGTCTTGTGTTTTTAAGAATGATCTTACCAAGTGCAATTGCACGCAAATATTATATTTCTAGGGTCTTCTTTAAAGGCAAAGATTTCACTTCAGGTTCATCTTATCTCATTAAATAGCATAGGAAAAATGGTTCTGCTTTTGAGTCTTTCATCTGGGAAAAAAACAACTGCTGCTACTTCATACTAAGGGCTTCTAAGTTATTATGGGCAGGAGCACTTCACTCTACACTGAGCTTGGACAGGAAGCAATAGCTGAAGTGTTGCGATTATAAAACTGCTGCTGATGGCATTAATGTACATGGGAGAATGTACCTTCTATCAGTGAAAGCTTTAAGTTAGGAAGTTTTTGTCATACACAGAGAATTTATTTCTTTAATAGAACCTTACAAGCCTCCATTTTTCTACAGAAATTGATTTAGTGTGTGCCCTTGGAACCAGCATTGTTTTCCTCTGTTTCACCCTTTTGAAGTACAAAAGGGACTAGTGAATTTTGCTTTGTTTAGTTTGGTTTTTTACATACTTAACTGACCAGAAGGAAAGAGGATATGCAGCAGTGGAACTACACTAGGAAAGTACATAAATTCATCAGCATGTCTTACTGTTTGTCTTCTTGGGTAGATCTTCCTCCTCTTGTCTGCATCTGTCTGGGGATATTTATGTATGTGTAGGATGGAATTTGTCACCAAAAGAAGTATTTCTCTACTTTTCCCCTCCCTCCCTGGCTCCATTTCTCACTTGTTTGAAGCACTGAGCACTCCTGACTCCCAGGTCTCACTCTAATGGCTGGGTGACAATTTTTAGTACATTTGTATTTTTTGTGTTTACTCATTTTCAGAAATAGTCCTTTCCTTCTTCCCTCTGACTTGAAGCGTAATTAACTTCCACAAGCTCCAAGGTGATCCTTTTGTCCTGCACACGGAAACAGTTTTCATTGTCACTCAGATCCAAAATAGCAGAAGTCAGAGATGTGACCCTTTTTGACATCAAAATACAGCCTTTTTTGCACTACAGTGGATCTCTCAGTATTGGTTCCCTTATAAGCCAAAGAAAGTACCGCATGTAGGAAATAAATTGCTACATTCAATTCAGTAGTATCAGAAAGTAGAAATAGAATACACACATTTTATTTTAACTCTGGACGTTTTGCTGATAGTACAAAAGCTGGACTAGAGAAATTCTGAACATTAAGCCAGCAATCTTTGAAACACCATCTTGCCTCAGTCTTTCCTTTCACATTAATTTTCTTCTGATGCTTTTTTGGCAGCCTTTGTAGTATTTTCCCCTAATACGATACTGCAACTCCAGCATCTTCTGGGGAGAGGGAAACCTTTTCAGCAACAATTCTAATCTACTCTAAGCAGATCTTCCTAAGCTATTTTTTACTAATTTCTGCTTTGTCAAAAGGTCTCTTCTCCATGCCCTTGGGCTGATTATTAATAGACATGATAACAAATGTATAATCCTACTGTAATTATTTTTTATTTTCAGGCAAGGGAAGGTGGGGGGGGGAATTGTGTATTTTTGAACCTTAACTGTTGTCCCTCCTCTTATCTGGTTAATTGGACTGTGGCAATGTCTGACTGGATATCCTGCCCAGAGGTGATTTTAAAATGTCAAATGTCAAGATTTTTTTTTTACTTAATGCTGGAATGTCAGCCTTCTCATATAAATGATGGTGGTTGCTCTTGTCTCAGTGACATAGGTGTTTCTTTAGCATATGTTCTTGGATAAATACCTACACAGCTGTAAGAACTAGGACTATGTGATTTCACAACAACAACAAAAAAAATCTACCAGCCTTATCGCTCTGGCCCTGTAAAAGCCCTTTGGTAGCTGGCCAGTTTTAAAGATGTCACCATCATGCTTACTTCTTGCACTTCACTCTGAAGAGCTCTTCCTGGCATCTCTTCAAAACAAATCTTGGAAAGTGCACAGAGAAATGCTTTCTTTTTGGAGCCTTCTAAGTCCTCCTAACTGCACAGCTGCCAATTGCACCTACAGGGCTCTTGCGGGTTTTTTACCCTTTTTTTACCCTTTTTCTCCCTCATTTTCAGTATCATTTGTCCCAGCCTAGAAGTGCTCATCTCTGTCCATCCCAGCCTCAGCTGTGAGATGCGGGACAGGGAAGAGGCAATTTTGGGACAGGGGCTGGCATGGGGCAAGCAGCTGTTCCCACAGCTCCGGGTGCCCTGCAAGGGTTAGTGCCCATGGCATTGGCAACCTGTAAAAGTCAAAGTCCTTGAGCTGAGCAAACTAATAAGCAGTGAACATGGCAAGAGAAAATAAGAAAGAAGAAATAGTGATTAAAGAGCTGGCAAGGCCACTTTTGTAATGAGAGTGTCATGAGGCAGGAAAGATTTTTCATTGTGGGAGAGGCCATTTCTTGGCTCTCTGGAGGTCAGATACCAAAAGGATGATCTATTCTTTGAGGGCAGTGGCCTTGGAAGGGGTTCCTGTGTGATGAGGACCCAAGGGCGGTGGGTAAGAGCAAGAACTTTCATGGGCCTTTAGAGGTGGCTGTTGCTTGAACTCAGAAACAGTTCGGTTCTGCTGACACAGGAATAGGGCAGGATCCAGGGCTCTCCAGGTCTGACAGCAGACAGACAACTGACATTGAAACAGTAATTGTGGCGGGAGTCTAAGACACAGATTTGATTTCTCCTGTCAGTGGTCATTGCTAAATGGTTTGGCAGCTTTTAGTTTCATTGCACCAAGAAGTAATTTTTACAATACTCTGGTATCTTTTGTGACACTAGTTTGTTTGCTGCTGTCAGGGTACCTCTTTTTCAGCAAAGGAGGTCCATATCTCTTGTTTCAGGTTTGTATGGTTTCTCGGTTTTGCATCAAATTCAACAAGGAGAAAAATGTTGCAGTGACTTAAAGGAGATCACACAGGTAGGTTTTGCTGAGAGTGGAGAAGGTGACTGCATTGTGCTTGGTCAAGCAAGACAGTTCTTGGCACTGCCAGAGCACCTCATGTTATCCCAGCTCTTGTGGATATGGTTCATTTATTATTTTGTCTGTATTCAATAAACTTCTGTTAATACTATCCAAATAAATTCAGAGAGCTTTGAATGCAACGTAATATTAGATAGATACAGAGCATTCCCTTTTTCATCAGGGAATCTGAGAGCTGTTTGTTATGATTTCAGAGAATTAAAGCTTCACAGAATTTCCAAATTATACCTGGAGGAATTATTTCCCTTAAGCTGAGCGAGCAGAAAGATGGATGTCCCTTCTTCATGCTAGGGTTGGGATAATGGACCCAGTGACTTGGCAGCTGGGGCTCCAATAAGAGTCTCCTTGTTCTTGTGTCCACTGGCTCTCTGGTGGCAACTGGCCCTGGGCACCCTCTGATGTGCCCTGAGAGATGCAGAGTGTACTTGAGAGCACCAGTCAAAACCTGGAAAAGGGATCTGGAAAGAAATAGGCGACGCTAACAAAATGGTAGGAGCTGCTGTATTTTGTGAGTTGTTTTAAATAAAGAATCCATTTTAATCCTACTGGCCTCTTGCCTGCTTGCTTCATTCAAAATAAAACACACACTCCAGAAAATGATTTTACACAACCCAGCCAAGTTTCTGGTAAAGACTCCAGACATCCATAATTCATGAGCAAGGAAGGGTGTGGATATTTTGTGGGACCCAGATCCTCTGTGAACAAGATAATTTTCATTTGCTGATTATGTTGTGTAAACAATATGCTTTTAGGATTCAGAGGTACAGAACTGTGCATCTAGCAAAGTCAAACTGCTGATTCACATGCTGGAAGCAAAATAATTAACCCGAAGCCTCTGAGTTAACAACAAATATTAAAAGGAGGAGTATGTTTTCCCTCAAAGGTTATTTCAAGTTTTAATTTCTCCTACATATCTTTTAGCTGTTGAACAATCCAGATGCTGTTCAGCCATTGCAAAATACTTGTACATTTCGTTATTGTGGATGCTATGGCAAGGTTTGATTGTTTTAAACCATTCTGAATGTTTATAGTTGAGAAATGACAGTAAATAAATTGAAATGTCTGACCAATTTATGCTTGAGAGAATTGTGAAAAGGACACAGTGGATGGCCACTGTTTTTCCTCATGCTCATGGGTTCTGATTCCATATGCTAAAACCTTATCCCAAAGATACATAAGTGATACATAAAATCCCTATAATCTGTAGAATATGATAGATCTTTTTATTTTATGTAACTGGTTCTCAAGAGCATAACTAATTACCAGGCATGGTTGTTTGTTGGGGAAGATGAAACAGGAAAGCCTTATAGATATGATTGCCTGGCAAAAGATGCTGAGAATAGGGAAACTATAAGTGAGATTGAAATGAAAGCAAGCTTTGAGCTCCCAAGCCTTAGTTACTGAACAACTGGAAAACAATGGTATGGCCGGCAGAAGGTAATCCTCTCTCTGATTGAACAATACCCTCTGCCTGCTGACAAGTCCAAGGGTCAGAGCAGACCCTACTGGCTTGGCAGCAGGGGTCCAAAGAGGAGTTTCTAGAGCTTAAAATGTAACACAGTATGGTAATGTCATAATTCTTATAGGCTGTATGTAAATGCTATAGGATTTGTATCTTGTCTTAGATTGGTTAGTAGAAATTAGAATATTCAACACAGAAGAAGATATATTGTATTGTAAACGATCACTTCGCTCCCTTAGCCCACTTCTCCTCTCCTTTTACAACTTCCACTACTTCCCCTTGCCCTTACTCTCTCTTGCTCTTACCTTTGCTTCTCTTCCTCTCCTACTTTTCTGGCCTGCTTGGAGCTGCGGCTGGCAGCTCCAAGCACGGCCACTATACCCACGCCCTTCATAAATAAACTACACACTCTAAAACCTAACTACAGAGATCTCTTGTCTATAGCCGTCCCGACTGTCCAAACCAAGAAGAAGATCCCACAGTTGTTAAGTGTGCTGCATTTATACCTTCAAAGTTCTACATGTTGGATCCACAAAAGCAGTTGAATATGATTTTTTTGCCCTAACTCTGCTAGGCATTTAAATATCAAAACATGCTTCCCAAAGCTTATTTCCCAACTCTCACCTAAACATAAAGATGTCAGAATCTGTGACCACTGAAACTCTGCCGTTCATGTCTCTCCTGCCATTCTCAGAGGATGCCTCCAACATGCATAACCGAAAGGTCCTTCTCCACAGAGCTTCTTCCCAGCAGGTCAGCCCCCAACCTGTGCTGGTGCAGGGGTTTATTCTCACCCAGGTGTAGGACCTGCATTTGCCTTTGCTGAATTTCAGATGCTTCTCTGCCCATCTCTCCAACCTGTCAAGATCCTTCTGGAGGGCTCACAGCACTCTGGGGTATTGGCCAGTCCTCCCAGCTCTGGGTTGTCCAGGACCTTGCTGCTGAGAAGGCCTCTGCTCCTTCATCCAAGTCATTAAGGAGTAAGTTAAACAGTACTGGGCCCAACACTGAACTCTGGGGGACACCACTTGTGACAGGCCTCCAACCAGAACCTGTGCCACTGATTGTGACCATCTGGCATCTGCTGTTCAGCCAGTTCTCAATCCACCTCACTGTCCATTCATCCAGTCCATACTTTTTGAGTTTTCCTATACGGATATCTTGAGAGACGCTGTGAAAAGCCTTGCGGAAGTTGAGGTAGACAATACTCACTGCTCTCCCCTCATCCATTCAGGCAGTTGTTTCATTGTAGAAGGTCATCAGGCTGGTCAAGCATGATTTACCTTGAGTGAATCCATGCTGACTACTCCTCATCACCTTCTTGTCATCCCTGTGGATAGAGATGACTTCCAAAATGAAGCACTCTATAACGTTTCCATAACCTTTCCAGGCACTGAGGTGAGGCTGACTGGCCAGCAGTTCTCTGAGTCTTCCTTCTTGCCCGTTTTGAAGACCAGGGTGATATTTGCTTTCTTCCAGTCCTCAGGCCCTTCTCGTGATCTCCATGACATTCCAAAGATGTTGTGAGTGGCCTCACTATGGTGTTCATCAGCTCTTTCAGCACTCACGGATATATCTTGTCAGGGCCCATGGATGTCGAGTTTGCCTGGGTGTTCCTGAAGCCAGTCTTCTTTGATCAAGGGCAAGTCATCACCTTATGGTGGTTTAAGAAGACTGTGAACCTTCATTCTTAGACCTCAACACTTTATTTTCTAGAAACTTTATTCAGACAGAGGCCACCCCACCTTATGGAAATGGATGAAATAGAGCAATAGACTTGATTAATTCCTGCGCCTTTATAGAGACTAGCCATGACAGAAGGCAAAAATTATTTGGCTGCCACCTGGTTTATTGTGAATAACCACAGTGCATAGCTTGCTGTGGTGGAAAGACAACATGACAGGCTGCCAGTTTTGTTGGACCTCTACACTTTCAGCTTCCCTAGTAACCATCTGTCCTTGGGGATACTGGGAAGATTTCAGCAGCACTCCTTGAGTGTTATCCTAAGAATCCTAAGGACAGCGGGAAGAGCAAGGCCATGGGAGATGACATCTGAGCTCCAGAGGAGGGTAGCATCAAACTGGGATCTCACTGTGCAGCCACTTCCTTGGCCAATGCAGGGTGTGTAGCAAGGTGCACTTACGCCCACAAGGACCCTGCTTCCTACAGCAAGAGATTAATACATTTCCCATGGTGTGGAGGCTTTCCTTCCTCTTTCATGGTAGGACAAGCAGTAAAAGCTACCTGAGCAAGGAGAACTAGAGTGTTCAGAAAAACACATTTACAATGGGACCTTCCCAAGGTCAGCATTTTTAGAGCTGGATATGCAGAAAAAGCATTAAACAAGAATAAATACAGCCATGTATGAAAGGTGTATTTTCTATGCAACTGGCATTAGCAGCTCTGTGGCTGGGACTTAAGGAGATTACAACCACATGAGAAGGCTAACCTACTTCTGTAAGAGTCAACAGCCATTTATTCAAACAGAGTAAGAAAATTAGCTGCAGCTCTCTCCAGTCTGAAGCCGTTGTATTCACCAAACTCCTGAGTGAGGGAGATAAATTGAAACAGAAAAGAGGGCAAGGAAAAAAATCCTATACCTTACACAGACATGCATATTGAGCAGAAGTAGAAGTGGAGATTTAAATCATGCTTGATGTCTGTGGTGCTTTATTACACACTGGCTAATGGGAAAATGAAAGAAATAAGGTGCCCGATTCATTGGCCCAGCTGCAAGGAAAGGACTTCCCCACACCTGAGGGAACAGGAAATGCATTTTTAAGACCGCATTGGGGACCATTCAGCTGGTTTTAACCCCAGACCTTTGGGTATTTAAACTGCTCCTAGACTGGACATTAAAGCTTTTAAGGAAAAGACAAATCTCAAATTTTCAGGCAGCGGACAAGAAGTGTCTGAATTTTCACAAGATAGGGATTATGCTGTACCTGGAAATATGTGTATGCTGGCACCAAGGTGAAATACACCCGCATAAATGGGAGAATTGTATGAAGTGATCTATTTTGCATTCTGGAGTGTGAAATTTCCAGCTTTCCTTAATATGAGTATGCTTGATAAGTGTGTTGCAGAGGTTTGGGACAAAGAGCTGTGCACAGCACCAGTGTACAAGGTCAGAAGTAGGAAGCTGACTCTCAACCCTTGTGGCTTGGCCTGACCTAAAGCTGACTTGACCCTCACGAAACTCAGGATGTTGTTTTTATCAATTTTCAGAGGTCCCCCACTGGAAATTGATTATCTGTGCCCTACATGGGGGCAGGTGTTGAGGCCGGGGGTAGAGGCTTGGCCGGATTTACATATAGAAGGGAGCCAGGATGCCTGGATCTGGCTGCTTGCTTCAAAAATTTGCTTCAGTCTCGGTTTCTTCAGCTCTCACTTTTATAGCACAAATCCCCAAAGCCCCTGCTCCATATTTATTTCTTCCTTGGCAAAACCATGATCAAATTAGTGGAAGTTTTGACTAAGGAGAAGTCAAATTTATACCCTGGTCCTTGGCCACCTGAGGATATATATGTGCTGGTGTGAGGAAGGGGAGGGGGAAAGGGGACAAAAGGATCATTCATGGCTACTCCTAGCCTTGGACCCACACTCCTACAAGGAGACCAGTCCTGCCAGCAGCCTCCATGTCATTGTGAGCACAGACGCACAGACTGCCCTGGAGCCAGCAGCCTCGGTGGTTTGGCCAAGATGATTGACACAGACTTGTTGTCAAGGTCTATCTGTCTGGAACCAATCCTCTCCATTACCATAAAAACGGGTAGCTCTGGAGGCAGCCACCTTCCCAAAGCTGCTTCCTGATGTTCCCCTGCCTTGTAGCACCATGTACATGTCACAGCCTTCAAAGAATGAGGCTGTCACAGGGTGGCCCATATCACCCCACGGCTATTGGGGACCGATGGTCCAGCCTCACAGGCCAGCCCCAAGCCCCACAGTGCCTGCCAGCTATCTCTCACACCCAAAGCTGGATCTGTCAGCACCAACCATCTGGGTGTAATAAAGGCTTAAAACCCCCATGGCAGGCCCTGTGGCACAGTGGGAATATCCCTTGTCAACTGAAATTGAAAGAGAAACAAGGAAAGTCTCTTCTGTCTAAGTCACATTTCCTCGGGATGAACATGGCCATCAAGGCAAAGAGGAGTCATTTAGAAGATGAAATTCTGCATGCAACCTGTGTTGCTGTGAAATTTGTGGTTTTTAAGCCTGTGAGCCAAGGGTTTCTAAGATGTTAAAAGTGATGAAGCAAAGCATGTTCACATGCGATGCACAGCCTTCTATGCATGTGCATTTGTAAAGGGGCTTGCACATCTGCTGGAAAACATTTGTGAATGAATCCACAGATTGCAATGAGCTAAATGAACTCCCAGCCTTTGTTAGCATGAGGCTGGGCTGCTCAGGGCTGGGCATAAGAAGTACTTTGTGCATTGAGCTGTGCTTGGGCCAGTCGATGGAGCCCAACATTCTCAGTATCGCAGCAACCAGCGTATCAACCTGTACAGCACTCTGACAGGTCCCAATACACAACCCTCACACAAATATTTCAACATGTTTGGAGACTAAATCTAGTCAATATATGAAGTCATTTCACCATAGCTTGTAGCCAATACGAAAAAAATTCCTACTAACTTATTTCTGGAGGTTGAAAATAGCATGTGTGTGTGTGTATGTGTGTATGTGTGTGTGTTTGTGAGATCAGTAAAAACAGAAATGAGAAAGACAGAAGCAAGGGTATATGCTGTTTGCACTTCTGAGCCACCTGGAGCTGGTCCCCAGCTGGGTGGGGGGGCTGATTTTCCTTTTCCTTGGACAAGCAGCCTTTGTTTAGTGGGATTGGATCAGGGACAGAGGGCTTGTCCTGTCAGTCCCCTAGTTGCACCCCTCTTCTCTCCATGGGCACAAAGCACAAGTTCATGTACCACTTTGCAGGGGTGGCTCAGCATGGAAATGTACCCACTGAGTGCTTAAAAATAAGCCAAAGCACGAAAATGGCTACCAGGGTGGTGGGAGTAGTGGCACGGTGTCACTGCATGTGCAGATGTGCAATCACTTTGATCACTAGAGCAGAAGCACAACTTTGCCTCTGCCCACTTGAGGGGTGCCCTGGAACCCCGACCCTGCACGTGGCATGCAGGAGCAGCTGGGGCAGGCCCGTGGCTCCACCAGCAGCCAATATCTTCATGTGGGATTAGCACAGAGTCCTCCAAGCAATAAATTTCCTAGAGGAAGACTACACTTTTTGGCAGCCTAGTTTTTGATGTTGCATCTACCCTGAAGCACTCTGCTTTCACTTATTGTGTGCAGAGTGTGATGTGGATTTTCGTATAACATTGGTGTGCTCAGCTGTAGAGTTGTGCAGCACCAGATGCTGCCCATGGGCCCTCACATCTGTTGGAGGTAGAGCAGCGAGGTCTGCAGGGGCTGCTTTCCCACAGATGCACACAAGCTCTCGCAGGGTGTGAAACCGCTCTTAAGGTCAAGATTGTTTTATGAGCCACCTCTTGATCCCATCTGTAACCCTCCAGGCCTCAGCGCAGCATTTATATTCATTCATGACTAAAATGATACTGGAGTAATATTGCTGTGCTTATTCCTGCCTTTAATGTGATGGCTGTCTGCATGTGTAATGGCACCCAAAGTGTTTCTCTGATCTCAGGGCTCTGCAAATATTTAAGCTAACAATGAGAATAAAATATTTTTCTTATCAAAGCTTGCCTTTCTTGTGAATTGTGCTGGTGTGTCAAAGGGAGACATGAAAATCCTTCCTTTTTATGGTTTCTGTCTGCTCTTCACCCCACTCCTTCTGCCAGCCCTTTCCCCGCCTTCTTTCCCCCTCCCCATCTTCCTGTCCTCACTTTGGCCTCTCAGCCCTATTCAGCCTCATGCTTCCTTCTCAGTGAATTAGGGAGGCGTGGGGAAGAAAACGTCCTGGCTGAGACATTCCTCAGTCAGTCAGCATACAAAATCGTGTGGGTCCTTCCACCCACGTACCACAGGTTTTCTCCAAACCTGTGGGCAGTAGGACTGCGAAACTTTGGGTACAGGTTAGGGTATAAAGGGAAGGGTCATCTGATGCTGTCCTGCCCTGTCACTACTCAGAACAGGGGTGTCAACTCTGCAGCAAATATCTACTCCTGGGAAGGTAAGAAAGCTAATGCTCAACTGTGGCTTTTTTTTCATCTTTCAAAGTCCACATTGTGAATGCCAAACCATTGTGCTCCATGGAAAAATAAGAAGAAAGGACCTGTGCCCCTACCCACATGTCTTAGACGAGCTTGGATTTCTAGGCTCCAGCTCATGTGAGCAGTGTGTAAGTTTCCAGTGTACAGCCACAGTGTATCTCAGAAGAGGCTGCAGGTACAAAGTTATTTATGCTGCTGTACAAAGTGCATTCTGTCATTCCATCACAAAACAGGCAGAACTAACGGATTGCTGTTGTCTTTCGTCAACAGAGGGTAAAGATCATGTTGAGGTCTGTAGTCTTTGACTGCAAATTACTTATACCAAGTGTGATTTGGGAAAACAGACCACTGCATGAAGGGTGGAAAAATTTGCTTCTCCCCTAAAGGGCTACCAGGTCTGTGAATTTTAATTTTGCAAATTAAATGCAGGAGGAAGTCACAGAGCTTTTTCTATACTAAAGTCAGGAGTATATGGGGACAATCCCCTGCACAGCACAGGGTGATTTACCATCACTGTTGATGTGACAGTTTTTTACTTCAGTTCCTGCAAGAAGAGCTTTCTCATTCGCCCTGCTGGAATAGAAGAATTTTGCCAGCTACATCTTCTCAGAAACACACATCCCACCAAAATGACAAAAATACATGTTAAATTCCCCAACTGTTACTATAACTTCTCCGGTATACAAAAGGCCTAGCAAATGTGACATGCACTTTCAAGACTGAGATGTGAATAAATATTTGGAAGGTTTCTGCATGAGGAAACAGGTGAACTCTGGATTTTCAAAGTGACTTGGAAGCTGAGTTCCTCTGATTTCCAGCGAGACATTTGAACATCCTTGAGACTAAGATTGAAGTTCAGCTGTTCTTATATAAACCTCATCTACCTCTTGCCTCCATGATGGCACATGGAGCCAGACCCTCTCCACAGTAACCAAGGCAGCTCTGGTGAATTTCATCTATTGGCTCTGCTGGGCAAATTGCAACCTCCTGCAGAGCAGCTGTAAGATATAGCTCAGGAAAGAAGACTCTGGAGAGTTTCTTCTTTCTCAGCTCCTTTACAATTCTGGGGAACCTCCAGAACAGGACAAAGATCCTCTTTCAACTAGAGAATGGTATGCTGACCAGGACCACCTCTGCACAGACAAACCAAGGGGCTGGATTTTGTCTCCCTCCCCTAGCTCTTGGCCATGTGCTAATGCGCTAGCTTCCTTCCGCATTTCTCCCTAGTGGATGTTTCATGTGAGATTTACTATCTCTTTTTAGTTATGTGCTGAGGCTCCCTTTTCCTGAGGAATTTCTGAGGAAATTTAAAGTAATATTGGTGAATTCCCTTAACGGATTATTCTCTTGCACATGGAAATTCTTGGAGTCTCAGGCAGGTCAAGGTTTCCGGGTTTGCTTGCTTCTAGTGACCTTTTTCAGGTTTTGTCAGAGAGCCTAAAGTTTCCTTCCCTCCCTTACAATGGCAACATGGGTAGCTAATCTTTGGGGAAATATCTTTGATACTTTTTCAGTTCCTTGTGCTGTTGTTTAGTCTCTCTGGCAGTCAACACCACAACCTGAGACTTACTGTTAAGTCCATCTAGATTGCAAGGATAATGCTGCTACTCCTTTGCTGTGCTAGCATCTTTCAAAACTTCCCCAAATACCCCCTTTCTGTTGTAGACTGCCAGCAGCAGAGGAAATCTCTAACTGCTGCTCCTCATACAAAGAGTTTGGAAGTCCATAAAATACTGCTGTTGGTTCTTTATGGGGTTGAAGCTTGGCCTTGAGTGCCTGTTGTATGCTTGTCTCATGTTTACTGCAGGGAAAACCGTCTGACAGTAAGAGGTACGAATGGTGTGAAAACAACCCTTCAGTATCACAGAACTGAAGCTTTAGCATAGAGATTTTTCTTCATGATGGTAAAATACTTCACAGGGTAGAAGCAAAATGCAAGTGCATTGCTGTGTCCTTTTTGGGAAGCACATTCAAGGCAGCATCCCATTTGCAAACAGAATTCTTATAGGAAGGCAGAAAAAACAGAGCCAGAGGCCCATTTGGTGAAAACTGTCCCTGCTCCAGAGATGCCAGCAAAAGCACTGTTGGTTTACACCATCTGAGAAAGACAAGGTAGATGCTGGAGAAACGCATACATACCTTCTAAAGGGCAAGAACCTTGCCTTCTTGGGGCTTGGTTCATATCAGGAATCTCCCTAAATTCCACTCACATGGAGGAAATAATTCAGAACTCATTATTTCTTTAATCAGACACTAAAGTCCCTGTTTATTTAAAGCTCTGCAGAGATAATCGAAAGTAATCATCATGTGTAATACAAATAAAGACATTCCTCCCTTAATAGTAGGAGCAGATCTAAACCAGTTGCTCTCCAACTGAACTCAGCTGGACTAAGACAAGTTTTCTGTACTTGTAGTGATTGTTATTCTGTCACTAAAGGGATAATGGGAAGAGATACTCTATTTTACAAGGCAAAAATTGTATTTGCAGGAAATGAAACATTCTAAGTCTGAGTCATTAATTGTATTTACAATGGAATGAACCACGAGGAAGAAGTCTGAGTCATTTATCTCAGCAAAAGGAGTGGATTATTCCTGCAGATGAGGCATTCTTTCTGTTCAAAGGAAAGGGAAACTAAAACGTGTATTATCAGTAAAAACTATAGTCACTCCTTCCAATCATGTTCTGCTCTCAGATGCATCTCTCTGGGCTTAACCTGTACATGTTTCCACTCCTTAACAAAAATGAGGAACCCCTCCAGCAGCTCTTCCAGTTGCATCTTCTGCACATGCCTGCTTTAACCAACTGTTGCACAGAATGAACATAATCTTTCCTTTCTTTTCCCTTTGTACTCATAGCCATCTAAAGCCAAGCTGAGCTGGCAGCTTCAGTGCTGAGTGACCATAGCACCCAAGATACCCAGGAGAACACTAATTTGTTCAGGACTCCAGCTGACATTGGAAGGAGGCAAGGAGAAGGTTAGATCAGATGGAGCCAACATTTTTATAAGTAATCATGGGAAAATCCATACTGATTTGTTGTTTCAGAGATATACAGAGACACCAGAGAGACACATTCAAATGCCCATAGGGAAGGCTGTCCTCTTCACAAGTACTGCCATTGCTTTGGATGCTGCAGTATCATCTTGGAAATGGTAGCATTTCAGCTGTTACCCCAGAAAAATGGGGTATGTATTTCTTAAGGAGATAAAATACCTCAGAATTAAACACACACAGAGAGAGAGAGAGAGCGAGAGAGATTACAGAAAAGTGTGAAATAAAAAGCTGGTACAAACCTTTATGAGGAAAGGCAAACCTTCCACTGGAAAATTTATTTTAGTAGAATCAAGTAATCATACCATCACCTGCAACATCTGAAAATGGCTGTAAGTATAGGAGACATGCCACCACTGTGGTTCAGATAATCCATGGACAACAAGGATGGTGTAAAAACCATTTTCCATCTCTGCTGCATCTGTAGTACGTACACAGTCACATCTCTCTTCTTCTATTTAGATTGTAGTTGATACCATGCACTTACATTTCACACACTGAGTAACATATTTGTCAATGAGCCCTGAGGGAAAGATACTGTAAATCATCATCTTAATTAGCTTAAGATCTGCAGTGGAAAGGGGGAAAACCTATACACATTGTATTGGTACCTCTTTTAACAGCTTCATGGAGATTTCCTCTGGCTCCACAAGTGGAAGGAGGAGACATCAATGATGCACTTTATTCATCTTGCCTGATAACTATCAAGTGGTAGGGAGATGCTGGAGAGCAGCACCGTGGAGAGGGACCTAGGGGTCCTGGTCTATGGCAAGCTGAACATGAGTCAGCAGTGCCCTGGCAGCCAAGAGGGCCACCCGTGTCCTGGGGTGCATCAGGCACAGCATCGCCAGCTGGGTGAGGTGAGGGATTGTCCCGCTGTGCTCTGCACTGGGGCGGCCTCATTTCGAGTGCTGGGGGCAGTTTTGGGAGCCACAATATAAAAAAGACATTAGGATATTGGAGAGTGTCCAAAGGAGGCCCATGAGGATGGTGAAGGGTCTGGAGGAGAAGCTGTATGAGGAGCCACCGAGGTCACTTGGTCTGTTCATCCTGGAGAAGAGGAGACTGAGGGGAGAGCTCATTGTGGTCTTCAACTTCCTCACGAGGGAAAGCAGAGGGGCGAGTACCGATCTCTTCACTCTTGTGACAAGGGACAGAATTCAAAGAAACAATATGAAGCTGAGTCAGGAGAGGTTTAGGCTGGATATCAGGAAAATATTCTCCACTCAGAGGGTAGTTGGCTACTGGAACAGGCTCCCCATGGAAGTGGTCACAGCACCAAGCCTGACAGAGTTCAAGAATTGTTTGGACAATGCTCTTGGGGACGTGGTGTGATTCTTGGGGTTTCCCGCACAGGGCCAGGAGTTGGACTTGATGATCCTGATAGGTCCCTTCCAACTCGATTATTCTATGATTCTATGTCTACATCAGACATCACATGGAGCAGTAGGAGCAGCTCTATAATGCAAAGCCATATGTACAAAGGGACTGACATCCCCATCTTTCATTTTGGACTAAGTCTAGTCCGCTCCTCTAGACTGAATGCCCATCAGCAGCTGGAGCACATTTGATGGTCCTCTGGAGATTATTTCCTGGCTTAGTTTCATCCAAGGAATTCAGTGTGTGCACTCTGAGAGGGCAATGCAAAGTGTGAAAAACTGTGGCAATTAAGGGATTCACTTCAGAAGTAATATCTAGATCCAGCTGGAAACACTGATGTAGCTGCAAACCAGGAAACCAGTCTCCCTATATAAATCTCATCTCCAGAACCAAGAACCTCTCCTGTAGATTTTTGGGAAAGCAGAACCTGATAATATCCTCTGAAATGAAGATGTGCCTGTAATATTTTGGTTTGGAGTCATGAAGGAAACAGGAGTTTCTCGAGAACTTTGCAACACCTTCTACCCTTTGCTTCATACAGATTAACATGCAATCAGCCTGAGTGCCCTGATCCTAGCAATGCAATGCAAAAGGGAATAATAGCAATGTGTGCCTTTACAAAGATGAATAATGTATCTTGCACATGTAGTGGATTACCTGAAACTCAGATATTCACAGGCAACTTGCACTATTGCACATACATGAGGTTTACTTATCTGGTGAGTTTAAAGGATCCAAAAACAAAAAGAAGGGTTTCCCAACTAAGCATTCATGTACTGAAATATCAGCAATGCTAGCTAGTGCTAGATTCAGTGGAAGGACTGAATTTAGAGATCCTATGTAATTTTTGGGATGATTGGCTCGTTTTATGTCAAGTACTTGCATCCATCCTCCATATACTTCCATCTCCAATTTAACACTATTGCAGAACTATCTATGGCATACATGGGGAAGAGCATAATGCACAGGGGTCTCTGCTTTTTTACTTTTCACAGGGTATGAGCAGCTGATAAGCTATATAGGCTGTTCATGCCGTTACATATTGCCTATATTATATATACAAGTATGGAGTATGCCATCGCCTCACCACCCAACAAAATTCTGGCCCACGATTATTGCCTGCTTCTTACTGCATCTTTATAGGAAGCCTTTCTATAAGCCCACTACACTTTGCTCATGCTATAGGAAAGCTGATCCTTAAGCTGATCAGGAGCAGTGAGCATGGATTTACTCAAGGTAAATCATGCTTGACCAGCCTGATGACCTTCTACAATGAAACAACTACCTGAATGGATGAGGAGAGAGCAGTGAGTATTGTCTACCTCAACTTCAGCAAGGCTTTTCACAGCGTCTCTCAAGATATCCGTATAGGAAAACTCAAAAAGTAAGGACTGGATGAGTGGACAGTGAGGTGGAATGAGAACTGGCTGAACAGCAGATGCAAGATGGTCACAATCAGTGGCACAGGTTCTGGTTGGAGGCCTGTCACAAGTGGTGTCCCTCAAGGTTCAATACTGGGCCCAGTACTGTTTAATTTACTCCTTAATGACTTGGATGAAGGAGCAGAGGCCTTCTCAGCAGCAAGGTCCTGGACAACCCAGAGCTGGGAGGACTGGCCAATACCCCAGAGTGCTGTGAGCTCTCCAGAAGGATCTTGACAGCTGCAGACACACTGTGCAGGGATGAAGTGCAGGAGATGCTCCTGCCTGCTGAGGTGACTCCTGGCAGGCACCTCTCTGACTTTTAGACCTTTATTTCTATATTTTTAATCTTTTATTTCTTTAAATGGCAGTCCTGAGGGTAGTACAAGAAGCGTTCCAGGTGTGCAGCCTCCCAGAGCACAAGAGCTCCCTGTTCCTTCCACAGGAGCTGGATTTGTGAAGAATGGTATATGGCAGGCCTCAGAAAATTTCTTTCCTTTGGGGCCTCCCTCTGCCTGCAGGTTTTTTTCAGGGTTAGGGTACTCCCCATCTCCCTCGACCACCCTTTGAAGAAATGCTGAGCACCTGCTATGTCCATTAACTTCAGAGGGAGTTGCAGGTACTCAACACTTCTCAGTGGTGACTCATGGATATCCACGGGCACTGTGGGCACTTAGCACCTCACAGCTGGTTTGTTGGGGATCAGGCCCTCAGAGAGGCTCCAGGAAAGTCCATGACAAACTGTAGGACACACGTGCTTCTGTTAGAGAAACTAAAATTGGGCTTTTCCAAAAAATACACATCCAACCAAGGCTCGAGGGATGTCGATGTACTAAGGAGCTTGTAGTACTTTCCTGAAATTCACACTATTCTGTTGACATAAAAAACGTCTCCTGCATACAAATTTTAAGAGACTTGACTGTGCTCTTCAGAAGAAGAAAATACACAATACCATAAGTAAACATATAAATCAGTCAGAGAACCTAGAAATTAAGGATTGGGTTCATAAAGCTTTATGTCCCATATACGGAGAGTGCCAAAAGTTGCTCTTAATGACTTTGGAAAAGGTATGTGCTTTTTCTGTAGTCCTAGTTCTTTTTCCCCTTGTTAGCAAAAGGCTTCATTCTGCACTTGAAAAACTCACGTGCCAGGAAAGGGGGAAAAAAAGATGAGTGGAATTTAACCAAAAAATAATAAAAATCATTCGTGGTTCAAGTTCTCAGCCTAAGCTATATTTATTCAGTTGACATTTTTTCCAAAAAGACCAATGTGTAAATTAATGCACACATAGGCAGGTCTGAATTGTACCCTGGTAGTTTATAATATGCAAGGTTTTATGTGACTTTTTACTCCCTTTTTCAAGAAAACAATAAGTAGTTATGCAGCAGCCAGAGTAGCCAGTGATTCACTTACTTCCACAGGATGCCAAGAACCTTCTTAAGGGAATACACTCACCAATCCGTAATGAGAGCCTTTTGTACTTTCTGTGGTGCTTCAAGGCTTAACAGAATTCCCAAAGACAAAAGATGAATGAGATATAGTAGCAAGCACCACAGAGGCCAGGCTCGGCCCAGAGGTGACCACATGCAACTCAATTTCTCTGAAGCTTCACAGCAAGGGTGCTTGGCCACACTGTAGTAAATACAATCCAATGCCACTTGGCTGCCAGAGGGTTCCTCCTGCACCAGTTTAAATCTGCTCCTTTGGCTGATTTTGTTAATGTCACAGAAACCATAAAGAAAAAGCTTGCAAATTAACTCTGATGTGTTCAGTAAAGTGTGTTCTATGTGCTTGCCTTCCTCTGTGAGAGATGTGAAGTTTCCCACTGTGTGTGTTTTAATGGGTGGTAAAAAAGGAAAATCGTAAAACCAGGAGAGTGGGAAATGATTATTTGCTTCTCACCACAGTCAAAAAACAAGAGGCCTTCAATGAACTGTCCAAACAGAACAAAACTTAAACCAAACAGATCTCTCCACTCAATTGCACAGTGTGCTGACACAAGGATGTCATGGTGACTTAATGGATATATAGGTTAAAGCCAAGGTTAGAACAAATCCATGGAAGTCCGTTCATAGCTACTCCATGATGACTGTCCAGATGGACATTCAAGGTCAGGTTGAACGGGGCCCTATGCAACCTGGTCTAGTTGAAGATGCCACTGCCCATAGCAGAGCGGTTGGACTAGATGATCTGTAAAGGTCCTTTCCAATCCAAAATATTCTCTGAAACCTGCAGATAAAGATATTCCTCAAACACTGCCTGGACTTGGAGAGATTTCATTCCTTATGATGCCATGAAGTATCCTTTGCTTGCCTTTTCCAGGTGAGGTAATCAGCAGTGTGATAAACTGCAGCAGTTCTCTTAGTCTTAAGCAACAAATTCAGGGCAGGTGTGGAGAAATTGTCGTGGCTTAAAATTCTGACTTTAGTTTATAGCAGCAGTGTCAAAACTGATACCAGTCAGACACTAAAATCTTCATAATTCAATAAGGAATTTATTTCAAATAATGGAAAATGCTCAGTTTTCTTCCACATAGATACCCAAACAATATCCAGTAGACAGTGTGAAGTTTTGGACATTGCTGCAGTGTTTTCTTTGATTAATCACAGGTCCTGGCTGCGGCTAAGGACACTGAGAGAAGGACGTACTGAAGAAATTTGCTGTCATTAGCATTATACCAAACAAAATCTGAACTTTGTGTATTTAGGGAGACTGAAGAGAAGATGAAAATAGATCAGTGTAAAGATACTAACAGATACTACCTGCTAACCCTAAAGACCACGAAAAACAGCCAGTGGATCTCTACCCACCTACTTCTGCATGTCTGTGAGGATCTATACTCATTTGCACTGATGTCTAATCCTGCATGCAGGACAGGATGGCTTTCTAGTCTCCTGTTTGCTTGTATTCTTTTAGAAGTGCACATTCCTAGAGGAATGAACCCAGACTGAGGAATTCTTTAATATTTTTGGACTCCACATATTTCCAAGTGGACATGGAAAATAAACCAACCTTTGGGTGATAAATCAAAAATTAATTTATGTATGAAAACCAAAAAAATCTCCTCCAATCATACATGCAAACAGTAACTTATCACACATTAAATTCTAGATGTCAGAAAGTAGCCGTTGCAACCCAAGCATGCTGCAACTCCCTTGGAGAGCTGAGTGATAAATCTGTATCTTTTGCAAGAGATGAAGCATTATCATGCCCCGGAGATTGACTGGCTCTGCATTCATGAAAGGCAAATAAGGAGCCAGTGACCCTGGAAAAATCTCGTACTGGTCATTAACAAACAGCCGGTAACATACCTGTAAGACTTGTTTAATGCTTACTGATAAATGCCAATATATATTGCTAGCAAATCCTCTGAAAGGGATCCAGACCTTGAATGGACTATTTCCTGTAGAGACAGTCTGACTGGGATTTTCATTCATAGGCCTTTGAGGTTATTCCAATACGTCTGACAGTGCTATACACACCAGAGCTTCATTCTTCCCTCTCCTACAGCATGTATATCAGAAATAACTTCCAGACACAAAGAATTCTCACTAAGGAAGTGTTGAGATGTTGGTATGAAAAAGTGTATTTTGTCAAAATATTTTTTTTCAAGGGTTTTCACTTGTTTCATATTATTTTTAATAGAAAGTACATTTGTTTAAAAATGTTTCTGCTTTTCATGCTTATGGTAAAATATTTTGAAATTAGAATTTTGTCTATAAGCCAAAAAAAATTAAAGAAAAATCTGTTTAAGAAACTGAGCAATGTTCAGGGTTCTTTCTTAAACTCTTGGCAAGGAATCTTGAAATCAATGAAATATTATTTTCTTGTTTCAATTGACTTTTCAAATTGTCTCATGAAGTCTGTAAGCTTGCTGAAATAAAAACCAGTCTTAATGGTACCACATAAATAACACTGCAGTAACCTGCATATTTTTGGATTTGCATATGACTCATCTCCTACCTCTCCACATCATAGCAGTTCCCCATTGTCCCCACTAGTGATTTTGCGGTTTCACAGAGAGTGGGAGAGGCAAGTCGACTCATGGCATTAGAGGTTTTGGCCTCCAAGGCAAGCAGTGTTTGGCCTTTTTGGTTTTTTTGTGATGGAGAGCAGACTCAAAGCAACAGTTTAACCATTTAAACTATATTTCATGCAATCTTTGTACCCATCTTATTAGATAGCATTTTTAGGACTACCCATCAGGCTTTGGCCCATGGTCAGCTATTCCAGCCTCCTGCTCAAACCTGGGTCAACAGAGAGTTTAGAACTGGATGTTCAGCGTTTTGTTCTGTTAGGTCTTGAAAACCTCCAGCTACAGAGATTTTGCAGCTTCTCTGGGCAGTCTCTTTCAGTGCTTGACTCTACTGACAAATGAATGCAACTTACCTATCCAGGAAAGGGCTGATCATAAACTGATCCACTAATAAAGAGAAACATTTGATTTATGAATAGTATACCATACCCCATAGCCTCTCAGTTTCTTGGAAGCCATTGATGTTTAAGGGAGATATGGAACATTTGCATTACATTCTGCAGAGGAAATGGCTGAAAAGCATCTTGGAATTCGATAATTTGTTGGACTTCACAAGTATCTGGGGTGTGAAGCAGGGGACATGACTGAAGCTGAGACATAAAAGTAGCTATAGCATTGCTTGCTTGTTTTTGGGGGAGTGGTTGACAACTGCAGCCCATCTAATAAATCTCCAGTTTAGGAAATACAGTGATTCTTCTGCCTCAAGGGATAGAGATTCAGATGCTGTTACATCATTTAGTCTTTCTTTGGAGTCGACATCTTCATGAGAAGCTGTAAATTGTTTCCTGATAATGTGAGATTTAAATCTTCAAGCTACCTTGCTTGTGTTGGACCTCTTAGTTGCTAGTGATATATCTGATCATGGATAGCTGCTTCATCAGCCGGGGATATTGCTGTTTTAATTGAAGCATCCCTCTGGTGGTTCCTGCCCTTTCAGAGTACTGGAGTACACCTCTGGTGATGGCTACTTGGTCTCCTCACTGAGGACTCTGAAGTATGGGTCATCTTTGCTGCCTGTGTTCTTTGCGGTATAGCCAGATGGTGAGAACATCATAAAATACAAGGTAGAGTGTATTTGTATTTCATGGGGACACTGCAAATTCAGTCTAAGCTATGGAGTAATGTCTGAATGTTACTGCTTTTTGGCGGCATTAGGGATGTTTTGTCCTCAGCTTTGGAAGGACAGAAATACTGATGCTGGATATACTGTCTTCTTGGCTAGAAGGGGCTTTTCTGGAGACTGTGAATCAGCTTAATAATACTGGCATCATTTGAAATATCTCCATGCACTTGGAAAGCCTTGAGTTGGCTATAGAGTCAAAACATGATTTCCAGCTATGTGATTTGCATAAGTAAGTCTCCCATTTATCTCATGATAGTCCGTAAAATCATGACCCCAGGCTTATCACTTATTTGCAGTATTCATGGCCTTCTGTCCTGTAACAATATTCAGTCTAATTGTGTCTTTTTTTAATATATATTTGGTACCTTTTAGGACACAGTGAAACTTAGGTGAGCCTTAATACTGTGTGAATTTACAGCCTAAAAGTAGCCTGGTTATATTCAGACATATGAATTTGCTCACCATTTAGTAGGTTTTTTCAGTCACAAGCCCTTTGTTGATCTGTAATATTCCAAGAGCCCAAGACTGTGTGATTTCCTCTTTCTGAAATCTAGCTTGTTTTTCCTCCTGTTCACATCAAGAAAGGCTTAAAATGTGAGGGTTTTTTCTTTCCCAGTGATGAAATGGTTGCAACCACTATTGCTGTTCAATCATTTTTTTTTATTGGTTTTATTTACACTTCTGCTTTAGCTTCTTTTGCAGGGGAGGGATTGGAGTGTCCCTTAATTGCAGCAAAATTTGGAGAGGCTAAGTTTGCAGTGCTTTTTAAATACTGTTACTTTAATTCTGTGTTTGTTTAACATTCACTCCTAAGTATTAAGTCTGGCTTTGTCTTGCACCATTCCGGGAGGTGGAGGGTGGGACGGGGAGCTCTATACACTTTAGTGATTTCTCAGGGTATACTTGTTCTTGCCTGACTGAACACATCTTTAAAGACTTTTTCATACAGTTGCACTTGTGAGTTTTACTATAATGTTTTTTATTGCACCTTCTTTTCTCTCTTTCATGGAACTTTTTTCCTAGTTTTTTTTTCTTTTTTTTAGTCGTTCACTGACACATACATCACCTCTTGAAAAAAGGCATATTGCCATATTACCTCTTCACCAGCCTGAGCAAAGGCTACCTGCTTTTCCCTGATAGGTCATGACCCCTGACCTTTTTATCAATTGTGTTTCTGGATTTTAGGTGTCCCTGGTTCATCACTAGCTCTTCTGAATCAAGGGGCCCAGAACAAAACAGACTCCATGAGTTATGCTCTTGGAGTCAGTGGGACTGCTGGTGTGACTAAGTGCTCACCAACATGAGCCAGGATCTCATGCCTGAGTTCTGAGTTGTGAAAAGGGGAATGCTTTATGTCACTGATTTACTCAGGTTCCCTTGGAACATGTCCAAACACAGCAATTTGCTTTTTTGCACAAAGCATCCTGTCATGCACTCATGATTAATTTATATACCGTCACTGCCTGGTTTCTTTGTTACTGCTCTCTAGCTGGGGTTCCCTCATCGGGTACAGTGTTTCTGCAGGTATTATTTCCCCCTAGCCTCCTGTCAACCAGAGTAATAACTACAAATAAGTGATATTGCCCATATTGGCAATCCTGAAAGAAAACTTGGCTTTTGTTTTTCCTTGGAACCCTTCTCTGCATGCAGAGGTCAACTTTATGTGTTCAAACACATTTAATGGGGAAGGCAGTGGAGCACAGCATGAAATGGTGGCAGCGGGGGAATTGCTCCCAGGTACTTAGGAAGTTGAATATTGATTCCTCTGCTGAAAACTACCCCCTTTACCACCCAGTGTTTCACTAGGGCTCTGCCATGATAATGCACAGCCTTACAACCTGCAAAAATCACTGCTGACATCAGGCCAAACCAGCCTACTGGGAAGGAGCAGTCAGAGTTTTGTCGGTGACTTCAACGTGAATGGGAGCAGGTCTTTCTCTACACAAGCAATTTTCTTCTCCAAGTGACATATTCCCCATACGTTATTTTGCTTTAAATATAATAAAATGCTCCCAGTTGCTACAAGTAGCACCACTCTGAATGGAAAGTGCTGTTAGTCTTGTTTATTTTGGCCACAATGGTTGTGCTCCGTTGTATTACTGCTCTCCATGACTTGTGTATGTACTAATCCTTGACTCATTATGTGTAAGCACCAGGGGAGGTGCAGAGGCCAAATGTGATCCACAGATGTCCAGGGTTTCCCCAGTGCCTCCCCTCTGCTCCACCGCTGACCCACGGAGCTGGCTGAGGAAAGCCATCCTGGTCCCTTGGGCTGCTGCCATCCTCCCCACCGGCGGCGGGCGGCTGTGCGCCGTGCTGTTGTATGCAGATCAGAAGTGGCCATCAGACGCCTGGCGGGTCGCCAGCACCGTGCTTGGTTGAGCAATATTTGGGAGCTCTTGTGTGTTGTTTATTGCAATTACCACTGGGCAAGCCCTGTTGAGTTTGGTTTGTTTGAGCTACTACAATCAAAGTTGCAGGGTTCAGTTTTCAGAGGTTAGCGCTTGAGCAACCTCTCTATATTTACTTGAAGGTTCAGGATCTATTAAAAGGAACCATTCTGCTCTTTTGTCTCCTGTAAGCTGTATCACATTTGGCAGGAGTGAAAGTACAATGGTTTCTTTGTATGTAATATATTGCCTAAAAAAAGGTATGCAATTGGAATGAGAGAGGTGCTGGCTGCAGTTACTGCCTGACTGGAGAGGGATGTATTTTCTCTGAGGTAGAACCATTGTGCAATCTGAAGAAATGATACAAATCAACTGACATATTGCACATAAAAATAAAGCTGGTACTCACTATTCTTTGCTCATGTGACAGATAACATCCTGGTAAAAAGAAAGTTCTCTACGAATTCAATGTACATGTCATTATCTAATGTGACTGTCTAATTTTTTTTCCCCTCACATTTCTTCTTACATTCTGGATAGTGAAAATCAAAATCAGTCTGACTTTTTACAAATAGCCTTGTGAGAGATCCTTGTCCTTGGGTCTGAGAAGACCATATCCATTTGCTTCCTAATTATTTTTTTAAATTCATCTTTATCACCAAGAAACAGTTGATTTCGAAAATTTAAAACACTGTTTGTCATGAAATGCGCATTCACAACATCTCCCAAAAATCTTGACTGAGAAGGTCTGACACAGTTGAGGAAATTTTTCCTCTTCTTTAGTTTTGTGTTGCATTTCCATACAAAATCATAGGACACAGGATACTGAAACTGGGAAAATAGATTTAGTGTTATCCTCAATATTTAGAGATTTGACTTATAATATGGGACAGAAGTATATTACCTAACCTTGTCAAAACTGGACATTTACTCATGTTAAAAAACAACCATTTGAAACTCTATTCTTTTCAGTATTAAAATTCCCGTGAATTATAAATGCAAAAAAAAAATCTTGTACATGATTGATTTCATCATTTCTTGAAAACAATTCTTCTACAACAGCTGTAAGCTGTAGGTCATCAGTTTTGTCAAGGTAGACTTAAAAAATTTTGCAGTAGTTGAGTCATGACCATCCTACTCGAAAATGAAACCATCTTTTCCTTTCATGCTGAGAACAAGAATTTTATTTTTCAGCATGGATCCCACTAAAATAATTTTTATCAACTACACCATTTAGAAAGCAGATACTATGTATTATGGCTAAACGTAGAATATATATATCTATAAAAATTACAATAATCAGAGGTACAGTCTCTTCTAAATAATGATGTCGAAGCAGGGATCTTACGTAATCTATTAATTATTCTTTAGCTTCTTATCTTTATTTCATCCAGCTTCTTCTGCCTAGAATTTAGTGTTTCAAGACCACAGGCTCTGAACTGTACCTGTAATATCCCTACTTGTCTTTCTGGAAAGTTTCTAGTCATTTTGAAAGAGGAGAAGCAAAAATATCAATTTATTTTATTGAAAGAAGGGGCATGCCTCATTGAACACTTATTTCATTTACAGTTTATTTTGAGAACTTCAGCATTTCAAATAATGACTTTATGATCATATCTTGGTTGAATATTGATTATAATTTGTTACTTCTGAGTTGGTGAAGCTGTAAAGTTTCTTTTCTCAATGTGCATATTTGGGTTCCTCTTTCACCTTTGATATCCTCCTGGAAACTTCATTCACCTTTAAAATTAAATTATTTCACTCCCAAGTTTCTCAAGGATTTTTTCCTAGAATAACTTGTGTCTGACCTGATGCGTTGACTGAAATAAAATTTTCAAGGTAATAGAACTTGTACAACCATAACATCAGATCCATGCATTTTATAGTCATTAATTAAGACTTTCTAAATTCTACCAGTACCAGTTTCTTTGGATTTTCCCATCTGTGTTGCCATATCAACCCTCATTGAGCTCTAGTTTCATTACATTACATTACATTGCATACTTTATGGTTGGCAAGGTCGCAGCTTGCCCATGACAACACGTATTCATGGGTTGTGGTTCTTTTTAATGTTTCCAGGTTGCCAAACAAAAAGAGTATGGCGATATCCCTAATAGTAGTCAATATTCTGTTCTACAGATGACTCTGACTGTGGATATAATTATCTCCGCCAGTGTACAGACTGTCTTCCAGCAAAACCTTCACAAGCATTGCGTCACCTACGTACTGCAAATATAAATATAACTGCCCTTCATTGGGTAAGTTAGGTTTTCATTTACCCCAGTAGCAGGCCAGTTTCCTAGAAACTTCCTGGAAATACCCTTTACTACTCAAGCAGTACATCAGAATCTGTGAATTTGTCTTGACTCTCAACCATTTAAAAATCCTGGGATAATATTCCCACTTTAGGGGGGAAAAAAAGGTTGAAAAAATTTGTGGTCATATTCTTCATATTTTCATCTTGTTCTGAATAATGGCTTCATAGGACAAGTTTTTGTTGGCAAGATAATATATTGTACTTAGCATTTTTATTAGAATCTTCCTGTTTCCTCCCTTCTTCTGAAAGTTCTGAAAACTAAGTATGTCACCACCATTCCTTGTGGTCTTTTGAAGCATATCAACGGCTCTGTGATGACATGGGGAAACATGGTGCCATTCAGATTTGTCTCAAGTCTTTTTCCAATTAGTGAATCCAAACTGTGTGAAAGCTTCCTCTGTGTGCTTCATCAAAAGCAGTTTGCAAAACGGTAGCAACGAAGTACATTACCCCCATTAGCATCAGAAAAATAGGTCCGCTGAAAATCACAAAACTGGGATAAGCATAAAGGCAGGCTTGTTTTTCTGAAATCATGCACAGGGAGAGCCCTAAGTCACAGTTGATGAGGTGTTTAATAGTGTCAGGCAATTAGCATTTGGTTCTTGTTGCAGACGACACCGGAGACACGTCAACCCTACAACCAGCTAAATTTGATCCACTTGTTGTTGAATGTCTGGTCTCCTTCTTTTTAATCAGACATGGTTTAAGTGATTCCATTTCTGCACTTTAAAAATCTATACTTTAGGATTTTTCCTTTCAGTCAGTCAGTGATCGCTTGGTAAGAATGGCACAGGATTAAAGAATTAGACCCACACAATACTAAAACATGTAGCCGGCCCCTGGCTTTTGTGCAGCCACTTGTTCTGTCTAAAAGGGTCTGTGATGCAGCAGATGGGAGAAAGGAAACAGCCTTCACCTGATCTGTTCATTGCCCAGAAAACAATTGCTTTTACACTTTGCCTATATAACCCCTGCTTTCCTGCCTCAGCCAAGGATCATGACAAGGACAACGAGACAAATAAGATCCAGTTGGCGGCCCCTTGACCCCCAGGGCTAATTGCACTGGGGTCAGAAACTCCAGGTTCTCTGGCCTCTCCCCTCGTTTTCTGCAAGGAGCTCATGGAAAACTCACAGGACAGGGAGAGGAGCAGAACCACAGACTAACTCAGGAAACCATCCTAAAGAATGGGCAGCTGGGACCTACACCCATCCCAGGTGCTCAGCAAAGTCTTGTTGCTCCTCTGCAACATGCAGGAATTTATCCACAAGACATGGAGCAGCTTGAGCTCACTGAAACAGCAGCTCCCTTTGGCCAGCAATGCCGAGACCGTACTAGGGAGGAGCCAGAGCTCTCTGGTCTGCCCGACGTCAGCCACACAATGTGCCTGGAGGGGAATGGAGGTCTGTAGACACGGAGCTGGCAAGATCAGGTTGGAACTGTGCTTGTCCATCTCTGCCCATCCTCCCTATAGGAGCTCAAAGGATGTCTCCACAGGCACCATACTCACAAACACAGAAAGAAGGGACGAGAAGTCCTTGAGCAGTAGGCAGGAAAGGTGGCTGGTATCTCGAAAGTCAAGTGTTGAAGAGCAGCCAGCCAGGCTGTTGGAGAAGCAGCAGGAGCTTAGCCTCACACCAGCACACAGAGTTTGCGTTCACAGTAAGGAAGTTCCTGCTTGTGGAGGCATTTTTTCCCTAGGGAATAAAGGAGTCAGTACTCGTCATATGAAGAGATGCTGAAGGCAACTTTGTCTAACAAAATCTAGGTAGCAATCAGACAGGCAGAACCATTGGAAGGGTATGTTAATGTATCTACTGAGGAAAACTAACAGTGAACTATCAGAAAACTGTTCCTGTTGTAATACTCAGACTAAAAATGCACACCTTGTTATATATAGCTATATATATGTACATACATGTGTTTCCATAAGGGACTGATGGTGTATATGTGTTGGTTAATTCCAGTCTCTTACTCAAAATCAACAAACAAAAAAAAAGTGAAGTAAAACCTTTGCTTGGTAGGAAATACAACAGAAATGTCCACAGAGTACACTGAGTAAGAGATAGTTCAGTCTTTTGTTTGAATTAGATACTTTATTGGACACTGGAAGGTATTCCAGTTACAGTCTTAGATTAACACAGTAACTGGATAAAGCCATATCTACATGAACAACTAACTAGACTGAGCATTGCTAGAGACCAGCTTGACTGTAGACAAGAAGAGTTGCAGAAGGCAGCAGTACATGGTGTATGAGAGAACACACAGAAAATCCAGAGAAATTTTTGTTTCCTATCACAATGGAATAAATGAGATGCAGAAAAGCAGAAGAGCATGGTCATTCAAGAGGTAGTCCAGTCAGTCACTGTCTGTGGGTGAAATTCTTTGGAGGAGTCAAGATGATTCATGGACCTTTATTTTTGAAACGTGAGCTGACAGATGCGTGTGTGGTCACATCACAAGGAATCCTAGAGGCAGTGGGTGTGTGTCCATCTCCCCAGGCCTTGCTTACCTCTTGGAGGCCTTCCTGAAGGAGGATGGATTACGGGTGGAAGTGAATAATTATATGATCTGGCTGTTCTGGTGGGCTGGATCGGGCCTGTGGGTCCATATTTTTCCACCTCTGGACAGTATTTTTCAAGGTCCAAGCAAGCTGTATAACTCTCTGAAATTTCAGTAAAGCACTGAACATGACATGAGTTAAATCTAGCAGAATGCCACTGAGAGGGATTGCTGTGACAAGTGAAAGGGTGTGAAGAGGCCTCAAACCTTGCTACCATCACCTAGCATTGCTCAAAGGTAGTGGAGACAACAAGAGAGTATAAATAGCTTGTCTCATTTCATTAATGCTCACACCATAGGTACTCATTGTACCAGCATCTCAGAAAAAGTGCTAGTTTGGAACAGAATTTTTTTTTTATATTATGAAAGAGAAGGCTGTTGTCACATCAGGGGCAAGTGGCTGGACTAAGGTCACAGTTTACTCTACAGGGGATTTCTATGATGCTATAAAGTGCCTGCTTTCACCTTGTGCAAGATCAGGCATCAAATTGAAACATGGTGCTATGAGTTACTTGGCTGAAAACTGCTGGAAGTGAGTATCTGTTGAGAGCAAGGGGCGAGTTGGTTGCAGAGAGAATTACTAACAAGAGGTCATGAGTAGTACGTGACAGGTACATTTACACCCTTCACTCTGCTGCTTGGCTTCCTGTCTGAAAATCTTACTTTTGGTACCTGTGGCATTTGAATGATACCACCTTAGAGTCCTGCATGCTTTCCTTCCTCACCAGCATGATAACTTCCATCTTCCATTAGTAACCAAGTCCCACTGGCCTTGTCATAACTATCTGGGAAGCCTGGCTGGCTATTTTATAACCACCAAGGGTGTCTGAATTTAAAAAATGTGCTTGAAAATGATGTTTGGGAAACATCTCCTGTATACCTAGCAGCAGACTGCAGGGAGCTCAAGGTGTTTTTGGTGGCCAAAAGCTAAAAAAAAGCACTTATTACCTTTCTATGGGCTTGTTGTCTGCAGTGTAAAAGTTATGAGGAAGATACGGGCTTGTATGAGCTATAGTTCACTTATGCACCATGCATATTCACACAAATAATGATAACAATGGTACTCATAAATCTACCATACTTCTTTGAGAACAAGCAGTATATAAGATTGACATGATCAGCCCTAAAACGAATCATATGTTTCAATTTTTAATTCATTCCAAAGCAAAAAGAACTATATAGAAAAATGCTGTAATCTGCAAGGTTCCAGATTCTTCTATTTGGGGATAAAATAAGGACTTGGGCAAGCTGCACAGCAAAACCCTTCACTTTTTTGTGCCTATTTTCTCCCATAGCCTTTGGCTTGCTGGTAGAACACAAGGTTTTGCCAGCAGAGGCTCTGTGCTCCCACTATATTTACAATTCTGAATGATCTTGTTGGCATTTCATGATACAGAGTAATTTCACCCAGTGTAGCTCAGCAGGATGTCTGTTCACAAGCATTTGTGTAGTTCACATAGCTAGAAGTTTGACACATTAAAAAAAGTTAGGATGAGATTACTTCTTAGTGCAAAAATGAAGTATTCAGTTCCATTCCAATCCGTTTGTGCAAAAGGTTGCACTTAAAGCAAAGCGGAGCTGACTGGTTTGGCGAAGTCATCTGGGTCATGAAACACAGCAACACCCCTGCGGAAGCATCAGTACCAAGGACTCATTAGAGACAGAGAAGGTGATGGAGGGCTATAAAGAGAAGGCAGCCACAGCTGCAACGATTTCAGCAGCCTCTCAACACCTTGAATCTATTGAGAAGGCTGCTACTGCTTGTTGGGAACACACTTGGTGCCATGGAAATTATGCCAGATTAACTCTACCATCCCCAGAACCATCCAGCAGTGAAAGGGTACAGAGAAAGTAGGTCAAAAAAGCTTTTGTCAGCTGTGCATTGTGCTGTTTAGATGATGGGTCTTACTATCCAAGCATCCGTAATATTAAAAAAATAATCTAAGGAAGCAATAAATTTACAATATTCCCCAAAAGCCTAAGGTTTAACAAATGTATGGTCTAGTTCTCCTCTTTTAATGCTTCCTGTGTGGCTGCAGTGAGGCTCTTGGAGTTACTCCCAAGCACAGCCTGCATCAGGTAGACATCAAATACAAAACAACATAAAAGACAAAGCCATTACATAGTTGAAAACGCCATTGAACTTATTCTGCAGGCTCAGAAAGCCACCTGCTTTCTCACTTGCATTGTTGCACACATGTTATGGGAAGACTTTCAACCCATGTAGAGTCTGATCCTGAAATCCTGTACAGGAAGCTTAGCTGCTCAGCCCTGTCCAGTGCTGCATGCAGAGAACTGTCATCTGGGAGCCTCTTACAAAATGTTGGCATGTGCTCTGGGGGACAATGTGCCTCAGGACAGCTTTTAGTTTCAGTCCCTCTTGTCACACTGAGATGGGTTTTTAGCACAGCCCTTGTCTGAGAAGTGACAAAAATAACACTTCTCAGGAAAAATAACACTTCTTTCCCCAGGAAGTCTGCTCCCTATTAGGCACTATTTCATGAATTGGGCTAAATCTCATTGCAATACTGCCTTTCTTCTGAGAAAGTTGTGGGGAATCATTTGAGTCCTTTACATCTTCAGCTGACTGAAGGTATAGGAGCTGCTCTCCAACACAGGCATGAGTACAGGTACAAAGAAAGCCCAAGGTCTGAGCCCTGTAATCCAGAACGAAACCTCAGGCATGGGGAGAGCAGACATAAGGTCTAAGGCCTTTCCATAGCTGATAGTTGGAAAATCAGAATGGTTTGAGTTGAAAGGGACCTTAAAGATTATCCAGTTTCAACCACCCTGCCATGGGCAGCAATGCCACCCACTAGACCAGGTTGCTCAAAGCCCCATCCAACCTGGCCTTGAACACTTTCAGGGATGGAGCATCCACAGCTTCTCTGGGCAACATGTTCCTGTTCCTGTGCCTCACCACCGTCACAGTGAAGAATTTTTCCTGAGCACATGCACCGGGGCCTAGCTGCAGCCATTTCATTTACAAGCAGACCGTCACCTTTTGCATGAGCAAGGGTGCCTGCATAGTGCTTAACTCCATCCACACATCCCTGCAGGGCTCACCTGGTGTAGCAGCTGGGGTGACCAGGAGGGTCAGACCTGTCACATGCAGGCACTGCCCCCCATGCCGTGGGGCACAGGAGAGGGGGCTGGAGCTCATCCCATGTGCAGGTCTCTGTACAGTGCTGGCTTTGCAGCACGGCTCTGCAGCCATGGGGACAATTCCTTCCATTTGCGTAGCCCCATGAAACACACTGGAGTTTTCATAGGTGTAACTGAGGCGCAGCTTGGCCCTCATAATCTTTATAACTGATGATGACGATGATGATGATGATGATGATGTGTGAAAAGGAAATAGCACAAACTTGACCTTCACAACCCAGGGGGAATTTGCAGAGCTGGCAGACATAAAACCCCTCAGCTTTTCACTTGTGAACTGAGCAAATTTGTTCTGGGAATCATTAATACATAATGCCATTTTGAAGCCAGTATTTGGAGTAGAATTGCACATTTGGTTATCCAAATCCTTCTGTCATCTCCACATAATTCTGCAACAGGGCTGGGACTGAAGGAAGTCAACTACACCTCAGAAATTACAGGCAGCCAGCTTGAAGTATCTGCTATTAGGTGTTTTCAATTCATAATGTGATTCCACTCTCTTAGAATTCATTAGGTAACCTAGATCCTGAGAACCCATTCCTGAGTTCATTCATTCTGAATGCTTCCTGGAAGTGCTGCAAGGTTTGGACTCTATCTAATGGGACCTGAAAGAGGTCAGCCTTGGCCAACAACGCCCCTTACATCTCTTCAAAACATTATGAGTCTGCTCCCTTTCCCTGAAGTGATGTAATGACAGCCCTAATGATTCTAAAGGAAAAGGAAAAGTGAAAATACCAGACCTGAAGTTAAAACTGAATGAATTCATGATTACTTGCACAAGCCCACAGTTAACTCATGCTCCAAATGAGTGCTGGACATGAATTGGCAAAAGGCTGTAATCTCAGCCAGGTGTAACAATTTAGAGACCAGTCGCAAGGCTTTTACTGGTGTGCCTAATCCTAGCACATCTTTACTGTTGAAGCGTTTTCCATCCTCTTCTGTCATACTTTCTTTCCAGATGAAGACCTGATAGCAGATAGGAGAGGACCGAAACTCATCCAAATACATCATTCGCATTAGAATTTCACACAGCATTTGCATCTTTTGCACATGAACTCTACAAGCACTGAAGGGCTTTGATGTGCTTGGAGTGCAAGCTCTCCGTTCCTGTGCTTACCCTCCTTCATTACAGCTCTGCAGACACATCCGCTCGGCTCACGGAAAGGAAATCACATGACACATTAATTTACCGAGGTTATTGTACTCACTCCGTACTCAGTCTAAAATTAAATGGAGGGAAAAAGCCTGGGCTGATGCTTTGCTACAGATGAGTGGTTAAAATCACAGAATGTTGGGAAATGCAAAAGTAAGGTTCTAACAGCAAACTGTAATTTAGCTGCACATCCTCTGTATTTTGGAGTCTGGATCGAACCCAAATGTAAATTAATAATACTTTTGGCATTTAAATAATGAAAATGGGAATGGAAATCTGTGCCTGTGTAGCTGACCTAATATACTCCTTGATAGCGCAAAGCCATTGCGGGTGCATGACTTCTGCCAATGCCGCTTGCGCTTCCCCTCCCTTGCAGCTGGGAAGCAAAGACTGCCAGAGCCCCAGTGTCTGTTCACCATGTACAGCATGGCACTTTATTTTACTCTGTTGTTTTCACATGGGACCTTGCCTTGCTTACTGTGGGACCTTGCCTTGCTTACTGTGGGTTTGCCCTTTAATTACACCCCATTTTCAGAAGAGTGTGTCTCTCTTCAAGCCCATGCACAGTCCTCCACGACTCCCCTGTCTCTGAATCATAACTTTCCTGCAAGTGAGAGATCACATCTACCAGCACCATGCACCTGGATGCTGTCACTTTTCCTAATTGTATGGTTTGATATAGAGGAATGTTTTATAAAGAAACTAATTGCAGTCAGCTCACAGAAAGGAATTCAACAGTAGTATTTCAGCTGGTTTTGCTGTAGCAGTACTCAGAAAATCACTTACCATGGGAAAGTGGTGCTTCTTTTTCTCTATGGTTCCCGTAAGTAAAAAGAACCTGAACAGATAATTCCCCTACTTTAAAACTAATTGCAGTGACTGAGAATGGACAGTTTCAGCCCAAAATAGATTTTTCAGAAGTTTGTAAGACTGTGAAACAATGGAGCTATAATGGAAAATGTTTATGAATTTCAACTGAAGTGGCCGCTGCTATAACCCTTTGTAAGGCATTATACTTTGGAAGATCAAAGAGCAAAACAAAGCTGAAAATATATTACTGTCTTCTAAAATGGGCTTGTAAGTCTTAAACACAAACACCTAATGCTGGGAGAAAGAAAGAAAGAAAAGAAAAGAAAAAAAGAAAGAAAAGAAAAGAAAGAAAAAAGAAAAGAAAGAAAAAAAGAAAGAAAGAGGGAAAACACCAATATAATTAAGATAATAAATGAAAGGTCTTTCTTTTAATCGTTTCTATAACTACCTTAAATATCTGCTGGAAACAATTATATTAGCACAGGCTGGACTATATTAAAATAACGAAGAGTGAAGTTTTCACTGTGTTCTCATTTAATCATCACCTCACAACTTCACATTTTAATGTCTGACCTTAGGATATCCTCTTCCACCATCACATTAAGAATGTTGAAAGGAAACAGGAAGGGCCACAAGGGCTGTAGTTTCCTCAGAAGAACAGTGGCTATCAGCCTAATGGATTCTGAGTTTCTCAGACAAAGAGCAGTAGCAACTCAGCCCACAGTCAGAGTTATCAAATGTTCACACAATACAAGCCTTTCCTCTAATTTACAGAGTTGCCTTCAATGAGGGTACTACCTTTTCTTGCATTACATTACTCACAGGAAAAAAATTCAGCTGCAAGGTGGGACCCAGTCTAAAAATAATCTGATGAAATGCAGAAGACATCACAACACAAACCAGTAAGAAAGTAGGAAAGAAGACTTGCCAGAACATCAGGAATAATGTTTGGTACATTGTGTCTCCTCTGTAATTCAAATCCTAGAATTAAGCAAATTCCTGAAGTCGTTAGGAAAGTATATGGCAGGTTTCTGGATGCCATTTTTGTAGGGAGAAGCTCAACATTGCTAACTCAAGTACAGGTGAAAAGTCAGAGACTGGCTGCTTTTCTGTAAAGGAGTTTGTAACATTTCCAGAGGGGCAGGGGAAAAGGAATTATAATGAATGAAAACAGAAGATGAGTTATTAATCACAGAATCCTTTCAGCAAGCAGACTGACATTAAAACTGCATGTTCATGTACGGAGTGGACAGGGAGAGGAGGAGGGCTGTCCATCATTGTACACATCATATAGGGCCAAATGGCTGCAAATTTTTTGATACTGTCTTAAAGCAGTTCCAAATGTGAGAACTGTGTTTGTTTCATGTGATCCTAAATGGATCCCACTACCTAATATTACCTACAGGAAATCAGTTTAACATGGTTTTCTCAATGAGAAATAGATGAGGATGCATCCCGGGGAAAAAAATACTCAAGGAGTAATTTTGCTTTCAACAGCCTCTAAGTTTGGCTGCTTATAGAACGTGCAGGGCAAATGAACCTGGATGGACATAAGTTTCGCAAACAGGAGGAGCTACAGTGTGAACTACAGATCGCAGTTCTCAAGTCCTGTCATTTTTAAATGGATTTTTCTTCGGTAATATCAGGATGTTTGTACTGCATTCATGGAACTCCCTCTGGTGTATGACTTCACACATGAAATTTCTTGCCTTACTCTTTACCAAAGAGCCTGTGTAGCCCAGTGCATGGAGAGGCTACTTTCATGACAGTGCTGAAGATGCTTCTACTACAAATAGAAAGAATGACCCCTTGTCAGATGATGACTGCAGTAGGCTTGGGAACTAGGGAAACATCTGTATGAAGTGTGTCCATTAGTCCAAAGCAGAAAAGGTCACTTCGGTGTTGGCTCTGTGGCCTCACCAGCAAAGATGTCAAGCATCACTAGTCCCCCTTTAAACAGGACTCTTCTCTGAGAGAGCTAACAAAATTTAGCCTTGAAACCGGGATATTAAGGAACTAACTGGCTTTTTACTTCTCATCTTTTCTTCACAAAATTCTTCTCTGTCCATCTTACACTCAATTCCCTAAAAAAAAAAAGGGAAAACACCATAAAAATCTCAACGGTGTTCATCTCCAACAATGAATGACGAAAATCATATGGAAAGAAAATGCGTGTTGAGGGTGAGGGTTGGAAAACACATGGCCTTGCAATAAAAAGCTTTGTTGTGGTAGGGTAAAGATATGGATGGATGGGCAGCTTGCTTTTGTTATTTCTTGATAGGCAGGTGGCTCAATATCCGGCTGTTCATTTTCTTTTCTTTATTCTTTTCCCTTCCCTTCCTTCTTCCCTTCCTTCTTTTCCCTCCTGTTTTTTTTTTAACTTTTTTATTTTTCTTCCCCCCTGGGTGTGATATGGATTTTCTTAGGTGTACGTTAGAAGATTAATCAAGCAAGAGATTCCTTTATTTGCTAGATAGCAGTTTTCAGTGCTCCAGTCCGCACAATTTTCATGCTCAGTATGGCAAAGCTCCTCTAAAAAAGGTCTGGAAACAAATACCAGGCAGAAGGTCTCCTTTTGGCACTCTCGCCTTTGATATCACCTTTCACCAAGCCATTTTCTTTGCATATCATACAGAAGGAGGAGAGGAGGGGAAGTACAGTCTTATTTTAAAAGCATCCACTAGTTAAAAATGAGAGTCCATTTTCTTCTGCCACTCTGGCATTTGACTATAAATAAACTAACAGCAGAGCCACTACCAGATTGAAATTTCCCTTCAGGTCACATGCTGACCTGGAATATCAGAAAACTGATATTATTTATACACTCTATTGTGTAAAAGAGTGACCTTGTTTTCCCTCCTTCCATATTACATACTGCAGACGTTCATAACAAAGGATGTGTTGCAGGGATTGAAGGGTGTGTGAAGAAATTAGGTTTATTTTTATTTTGCTAATAAGCTTTTGGTATTAAAGCAGCTTTTATCTCAGCAGTTTTAGCTGACTAAAAACTAGCCTCTTCAGCTCTCTGTTTCATCAAGGGTACCTCTAAGGAGCAATTCATCTCCTCTGCCTTAGTAATACTGTTTTCTGATGGGCCTTCTTTTAGCGGTGCCCTGTCTCTTACCATTGATCATAGACGGTCTGAACTTGGGTACCTAGTTTTTTTGATGGCTAAAGTGAAATGAGTCTAAATCCTCTGAGTCTTACTCAGTGTCAATGCCTAAACCATAAAAGCCCTTTATTCCTACATCAATAGTCCGTTATGTGACAACATATACCGTGCACCTTCAAAGTCATTGGACTGAACAATGCCAGCTCAAAATTGGTCTTCTCAGAGGACTTAAACTACAGCCCAAGAACCACAGTCTCAAAAGGGATCTGGGTACCTGACTCCCACAGAGGATGACATCTGAGTCCTACCACTCGGCAAATTAGAAGTTCTGTTTCCTAAGATGCAACTGTTCTCAATTTTAAAAAATCAAACCAAGTAGTTTTTATAGTGTCTGAAACATACTATTTCACTCTAAATTTTCTCAAAAGGCCTATCCAATTTTGGTTGAAGTAGTTCAGTCTGACACTGGAAACATGCATTCCAAAAAGGTGATGTTTTAACATAGCTCTAAGTATCTGAAAATGAGCTTTGAGGATAAAAGTACACGTGTAACTTCATCTGGGGGAACCAGCATGGAGTCTCTTAGAAAAAACAAACTGTATGATATTTTATGCTAGACTTTTAATGGCTCTGTATGCATTCCCAGTTGCCTGATATAAATGCAACACAAACACCATACACTTCACATTTAGCTGTTAGAGATAACCGTGAAGGGAGAGCTCATTGATAATTTCACTTTATTTTAGTACTTCCTAAGTTTGAAGTCATTCTCAATTCATTAAAAGGAAAACATTCACTTTCAGATTTATGATCCCCATGCCCTTTCTCTCATTCACAGAAGTATTCACATTAAAATCATGTGCACCCTGTCGTTACACGACTGACATTCTTTTAACAGAGTGGTAATGTCCTGGCGAGGCCAGCTGCTGAACATAATGGCAAAATTTTCAGAAAGGGCACGAGGATAGCTCTGTGCTAAGAGAGGTGATGCTGCCAAGAAAGAATGAGTGCCCAGAGTCTCAGCAGAGAATCTTTTAAATCCCATTCTGAACTCCAGCCACTGTGTTCCTTGGTGATAACCTTGGCCCTGTCATTTAATTTCTAAAATGTTGTTTATTTTGACCAGTCTCTTTTGGTAACATGAGGTCTACCAATATAATGACATTAATGGTATTTTCGCCACTAATTTTGATTTTCCATGTTTTTTTTCACAGACACCAAGTGTTTAGCTCCACTGAGTAAGCCCTGGTCCCTGCCTTGAGCTTCAAAAAGTTACTATATTACATATAGTAATGTACATATATTACATACAGTAATTGCAGCACTAGCAGGACTCCAACAGCTCTTATCATTGACAGGACTGGAGCTCTTTGTAAGGGTAGGAAATCATTGCAAATGATTCCTACTCTAATGAACCAAACTCCATTTTGGCTCCTATAAAATAATGCTCACCCTTTCACAGAGGCATTTGGAGGATTAGTTGGTGTCTCTCTGTTCATTACTGCAAATGTAACACATTGTGTAAGTGTTATTATTGGAGGCCGACATCTGTGAACTACAGCATGTATTTTGAATTCTATTTTTAAACCAGGGAAAATCAAGTAAGCAAGAACTGACCATGTGTTAAAAACACTTGAAGACCTCTTTCTTGTAACTGTTTATCTAAATTTTTAAAACCCTGTTTACATTGTAGTAACAGCTGTGTTTAAAGGGGACATGACAGAGCAGACTAATTTGTAAAGCTAAACTTGATTTTGAAGTAAAAAAAGCTAATGTTTGAAAAAACACTTCAAAAGAAGACAAAAATGATTAAAATAGACATAACCATTTGTTTAAACCATGACTTTCTCAAGAAAAACCAGGCTAATGTAAACTGGCCTATGCATAGTCCAAGCAGCTGTTCTGTGTAGCTGTTACACAAAACCCCCACTGTTGGAGGGAGGGATAAAATTAAGACAAAACAGGTCATTCTCAATGAAGGATCCAAACTAAAGGCTGGATTACAAGCCAAATGCGCATACACTGGTGAGACTTGCCCCAACCTGTCAGAAGAAAGAAAGCCAACTTCTTCTTGACCTATTTCCTTCAACTGTGTTTTAGCCATGTGTATCATGTTTAATGTGTTTGGGTTTGTCCACACCTTCAGCAAACCCAGAGCCAGCACTGGCTGAGTTTAAATCAAATTGCTCAATTTCCTACTGTAGGCAAAGGATTTCTCAGGGGTTTTATAGAATTCCTTTATGGGATGCTGAAATGCTACTGAGGTAAATGAGATCTATATATGTCATGGGAACTACTAGGGAGAGATTTTCTGTCTAGTCTGGGCAGTGGGAAATATTTTAATCACCTATATTGTAATCATGCTATTTCTAAGAAAAAAGCACTTTGTAAAGAGGAAGATGTCACATGCCCAAGCACAAGTTATACACCATTAAATCTATCTTTAAAATCTCATTTGATTTTCGTAAAGTGTTTTCTGTTTACTTGATTCATACAAGGTTTTGTAAGCTGTATTATCTTCATGAGACACAGCTGAACTGAGTGAGTCAGTGTGGCAATGTGGTAGTGAGATGACTCAAAGGGGTCCTAAGTCAACCTTAGATTCTTCTGAAAATCAGAAGTAAAAGCTGGAAACAACAAAGTGCACAACAAATCAGTGAAGGGGTAGACAGCAGAAAAAAGAGGGTTCATGCCAACCTGCTCCACTGAGGAGAGCAGGTTAATTTGCTTCTGGATCCAAACACAGACAGTAACTGCAATAACCTAGCCTGGACAGGATGGACACAAACATTCAAGTGCTCAGTCTCACTCTGCTCACCAAGATTTGGTCTTGTTCACGGGTTTTTGTCAGCTCCCATTTAAGGGGAACTGATGTCTCCCAGATGAGGCTCTCCTGTCATGGGTCTCGGACAGCATTTACTCTGGATGGCAGTTGGTAGATTCTGCGCAGACTTCTGAGCTTCACATTTATCAAAGCCAGGAGAGAGGGAAGTGCAAACATAGTGCAGGTAACTATGTTCAAGGTGTTTGTGGTAGGACAAGTAATGACATCCTTCACAGCCTCAGCTCTAGAGATGGTTGATGATAAGTTCTTGCCACTGCAGAACCCTCAGCAGAGTCTCTAGTCTGTGCTGACCAGTGACCACAGATGTCTAAGATGCATTTGCATTGCCAGTTTGGCCTCCATCCCTGGCAGCCTTCCTTAGCAGGACCTAGGTTATTGACTTGCTAGAGAGGTTTTAAAATGGTTTTGAGAATTCAAATCCAAATGCAATGGGAATGAGAGGGAAGTTCAGTTTTCATTTGCTGCAATTTCCAAATATGTTCATTTCTTGAATTTTAATCTCAGTAACAAAGGAATCAACACTGAGATATCAGTGCTTGCCTTAAAACTCTTTCCTTGAAGCTCTCTGCTCACATTTCCAGCATATTTAATGGTTCCTAGACCTTCTCTGTCATGGCACTTCAGCTACCCTGTGTGCCATTACTTTTCATCGTGAATAGAATTTGCTGAATGGAAACATGGCTCCTCTGGTAACGCAGGTGTTAAATACTCCAGCAGGCACAAAGGCATGAAAAAGGTATAATCCAGTAGTGTCTTCTGACCACTTGGATGCAAAACCAAGCCTAGCTGGCTGCTCCACTTTCCCATCTTTGGTGGCACATGATGATTAAAAGGCACATTTTAGTTTTTCACCTATGAACACTATGGCAAATTATGGCATGGTAATTTATTGGAAATGGCAACTGAAAGAGCTTTGCATTGTCTAAGCAGTGCAGGAGGAGCACAGTGTAAGCACAAAGTTTATATCTGCAGGCAGGTACTATTTTCTCACGACATCTTTCCACAACATTTAGCAGAATAAGCTCCACTCCTCTGGGTAACTGGGAAATCCCACAGTGTAAATAATGCTAACAGGCTATGGGCACACTGAAATGAGAAACATTTTCCCCATCCACAGAGTCTGCTCAGTGTAGCTCAGTGTAATCTGCTTCTCAGGGAGACTGTGGCTATTTTTAAGACAAAATGGTGTTTTTCTTGGTCTTGTGTTCCAGCTAAAGACACTGTAATGGAAAGGTGATAGATTATATACTCAGTTAATGGACATCCACTGCAAAGCTCAGAGCAAGTTCAATCTTTGTATAGAATACCAAAGGAAATGTTTTCCAACATTCATATTTATTTACTGTTGCATTTACTTACTGCTGGATCAAGAAAAGAACTGTACTGTATTATTAACTAGTTCTCTGGATTCTCATTTTCTTTCCCACATAATGAAAGTGACACGTTTCATTTTAAAATGTTAAAGTTTACTTTAAATTTAAAATAATCTACAAAGATGAACCTGCAGTTTGAGGATACCCATAGCAGTTCCTCATGTCAGTGCAATACTTGAGTGGACAAGTGCTAAAAGAAATATATGTATATATATATATATATATACACATATACACACACACACACACACACACACATAACCAAACAGATAACTGACTATAACTTACTAATTTCAGTATACTAAGGATAGTTTCATGTATTGTGACAAATTCTCCTTCCAGCTGCACTAATAAATTGATATTTACGTCACTGGCTAACTGAGTTTATAAATATATATATATATATATATAAAATGTAACATATTTTTATTTGGGTTAAGTGAACATGCATGAATACCTGACTTGCATTCTTTCATTTTTTACACGAATTTTTAAGACTAAAAAGAGTCTTCCCAGCATGAGAAGTGATCTCATTTGACTTTAGAACTGACCTCAAATAGGAAATGGAGTACTTGTGGCCTGATACTTAATGCAGTGTGTCTCATTTTCCAGGTGCATACATCTGGTCTTTAATGGTCATTTTATCAGGACTGCATCATTTCATCTCAGTCTTTTCACCACAAATATTTGATTGTAATAAGATCTGACCATGGGATGTGTCATCTGTAGTACTGAACATATAGAACGTCTTGGGTTTACTATTTCTATCTGTTTCCATGTGCTGTTAGGGGTGACAATTTTTTCATAGCAAAACGTTGCTGACAAGATATTGTGCAATGAGATTTGCATGACCAAATATCCTGTGAGTAGTCCAGTGGTTAGGATAGGAAACAGAGAGTCAGGATAGCCTGGCTCTGTTCCCACTTCACATACTGACTCACTTCATGACCCTGGGGCAAATCGCTTAGGCTGGAATTTACAAGGGGGCTGAGATGCACTGCTCCCAGGGAAAGCCAAGCAGAGCTGGGTGCCTGACTCCTTTGTCATTCAGAAAACCTCATGTCTCAGCTGTTTGGCATCTCAGTTTGCCCACATTAATACAAGGACAAGGTTTATGAAGATATTTGGGTCCTCTGGAAGAAATTGTTTATTAAGGAAATTATAATCATGGCACAAATATGTAGTCTTTACCAACACACCCTATCTGGTAGGTAAAAGCAGATAAATAATTTCCTTTGGTCCTTGAGAAGAGCAGTGTAGTTTGTTTCTCTTCTATTAAGACAATGAGTTTAAAAGACACAGGGATTCTCAAACCCGTGTTTCCCAACGTGTTTTGCCTACAAACCAGCAGCTCCAGGGCCTTTATAATAGCAGAGTAGCAGCTCTTGGTCCTCTGGCAGTTTGTCCATGCAGGCTCAAGGAGGTATGACTTCTTCTCTACTCTGTCACTAGACTCAGTCTAGGATGCAAAACTGTTCTTCCCCACCTTGTCAAAACATGACCAAAAACCTACCCAGGCCCTCACATCCTCCGTCCTCCTCCCTACAACCCATGGGAACACCTAGGGGTACTCTTGCTTTTCACCTAGTCAGACATTTTAGTCCACATCTTTCCATCGTCTCCTACTTCGAACTCTCTTCTCTTATTGCCCTGCCGTGCTTTTATGTCCCATGAAGAGATTCAGGTGCTGGCATGGGCGGGGCTTTTACAGCAGCCACTGAGGCAATAAGGTATTGCTGATCTGCTTCTGGATGCACATCAGTGTGAACACACTCATGTCAGAGTGCATACTACAAAAATTGTATCAACCTACGCTGCTGGAAGGCTTCTCCAGACCTCACTCCAAAGAAGCTTGCACATCACCAGGGAACCATGATGTGAACCAGGTGTAAACCCTGGTAAGCCACTGGGTTTGAGTGGGCACACTTCTACACAATTTTATTTTCTTTCTTAGGAAGCAAACAAAATGTAATAATATAGTTCATTTTTACACACAGGGTGAATTTCAATCAATGTTTTTATTTGGAAATAGTGAAAAAGAAAAGGAATCTCTTCAAAGCAAAGTAAAACGTGGTTTAAAATTTCCGTTCAAAGAGAAGTACAGGGTTTGAGAAAGTCTTATTTTTTTATATTTGGGATATTTCTAAATTACGGTTGAAAAATGTGAAAATGCTCTCAAGAATGGTCGTTTTCTAATTGGAAACTATGATTGTAATGAAACCTTTACATAGTTGGTCAGTTTCAATTGAAAATGTATGATGGACTTCATTTGGCACTGAGCTTGTTTAACTTCAGGATATAATTTTTGAAAAAGAACAAAACTTATCAAGGCACAAGTCTTCTGTGAAGGCAATGAGTTACTCCAGATGCCTACCTACGGCATCTGGTGCATGTTTAAGTATGGAAGATGTCTCCTCTAGTCTAAAGCTGTGATTCTGGAAAGAGACAGGTCTATTTTAAGTCTTCTGCTGTAGCTGCCAACCCTGTGCTGATGTATGGGTACCATGGTGGGTCTAAGAGGGCACTGAACACCATGTTTATGCCCACAGCCACTTGGTCCCCTATCCTGGAGTCTTGCCTGGCTCGGGAGCAAGGTAAAAAGGTGTTGGGTCCTTCTCACCACTGGCTGGGAGATTGAGTGCTTGTTCAGCCTTGGGAGAGATGCAAAGAGAAAGGAAAGGAAAACATTAAGGTGAACAGCAAAGAAAAAAATGGAAACAAGGAATTTTGGCTCAGCACTGAATGCCCTTCGCATGAAGCCAGGCAGGAGTGCAGAAGGGGAGAGATAATGAGGTGCAGGAGGTGGAATTTGGCACTGCAATAACTTTTAGCTCACATGAGTGAATTTCCTTTTATCACTAGTAGCCTGGGTCATGAAAACTCAGAGGAAACTATCCCATTCCAAATGTTTGATACTGAATGTATTTGGCTGCCTGCTACTTCCACATGTGAGTGAATCCAGTTTGTATATTTGTCTAATAACACAATTTGGCCCTGCTCTTCGCTCTCACATTGAAACCCGGACTACAACCCAAGCACACCTTTCTGTCGCCCCAGCTGCTGACCTACGCACTGCTGAACACTCTTCCGGCACACGCTAGAACAGCTTAGAGGCTGCCGTCATTTGTGCCAGCACTTGGTATTTCCAAGGGGCTGCTGCTGCACCTGGATCATGGAGGTACCAAACTGCTTTCAGATTCACCCTTATCATGACATTTGCACCGAGATGGCAGCAAGAAACATCACTCTGCCTCCCAACACCACTCAGGCAACTCCTCCACTCAGTCTGCCGCTGCCTGCTAGATCTGTCTTAGTGCAAGCTTAGAGGAACAGAGGCATACAAATGTGCCTTACATCAAAGATGATCTGGCCTCATCTCAAAGGTTATTTTTTATAATCTCTGCTTTCTCTGGTTACCCTGCCCATCAGCTTTACTAGGCTCATGAACTCATGACCAAAGAGAAGCTGAAGCTCGCTCTCACCCCCCTCGTTCGCACGCTGCCTGTATCGCACTCCTTTGGCTTTGAAGAAGACTCAGATCAAGTAGTATGAGGGAGGCAACTGGGACAATAAATTATTAGCACTGCAGCTGTGAGGCAAAGAAGTTGAGGAAACAGTTGTGAGTACAAAGAAGGAAGGGGGTGACTGTGTGTATTCTGCAGATAAGATTAATCCAGAATTTTACAAATTCCACTAATCTCTTGATACAGTGAACTCATCTCCTCTGGCAAAGATTTGATAGAAAGGGAAGCATTCTTTCTACTGGAACATACATTTTTTTTTTATACTTAATTTTATATACTATATACATATATATATATATATATATGTTTGCTGCTACTATATTTGCTTGCTTGCAAATTACAGTGGGCTTCTCCAGAAATACTTTTTGGTGTCTTCAAGTAAAAAAAAAATCAAAAAATAAAAAGCGTTTTCATGATTTATGTCTTTGGAGAACAGCATTAAGACAGCATTTTTCTGACAAGGATAACAAGCAGCAAATTAGGAAATGGGGAAACCTTATTACATTCAAGACTTCGCAATACCTCCAGTGTGCATAGGGAATTTGTGATGCTGTTGACAACTGTCACAAATGCTTTTCCACCAAAATTTTATTTTGCATTTTATAGGCTTCTGAGTTTGTGTATTTGTTTAAAGCTACTGTGTTTATTATAGCAAAGAGATGGTTTCGGCTGCTTTTTAATACTGGTAATGTAGTTACAAAACAAGTAGCTCAGCAGAGCTGGTTCTCTCCATACACCCTTTTTTGTGTGTTTGTGTGCATTTATTTTGTTTCTTTTATACAGAGACAATGCTTATGTTGCCCAGAGCAGCTGTGGATGTCCTGTCTCTGGAAGTGTTCAAAGCTAGGCTGGATGGAGCTCCGAGCAACCTGGTGTAGTGGAAGGTGTCTCTGCCCACGGCAGTGGGTTTGGAACTAGATGATCTTTAAGGCGCCTACCAACCCAAAGACTCCGAGATTCTGTGTCACAGCCATGCCCTGCCTGTGCCCACACAAACACACGGAATGTAATGTGGGCACGTACGTCCGTATACTCCCACTCTCCGGAGCAGACGTTTCCTATCAAGCCGTTCCCGCCTCACCGCAGTCTGTCTTAAACAAAACCTGGAAGGCAGTGGGCAGGACCCGCAGGTTCCAGCCCGCGGTGCCGGCTGAATTCGAGACGCGGTTCCTACGGGCCGCTCCCGGCCGGCGCGGCAGCCCCGGCCCGTGCGGCTCGGGCAGCAGTGGCCGCCAGGGGGCCTCGGGCGGGGCGGCG